>JBBPQP010000251.1:0-35430 GCA_038092555.1 Boletus subgraveolens | reverse complement strand
TTTCGTATTCTACCATGCCGCCTCATTCTGATTCCGTGTGTAACGTAGGTTCGCCTCGTCCAGAAACTCGATACCGGCAAGATCTACGCGATGAAAACATGTGACTCAGACGTGATGGTGGGGTTTCGTTGCTCGATGTGTGCGAATGGCCTTGCCGCTCGTTGAGGAGCGTCGGAACAGCGCTGGTTCCGTTTGAGTGACTGCCGCGTTTTTCGACGCCTTTGCCCTTACTCTTGGCGTTGTCTTGGTCATCGGACCCACCTTTGATTTCGGACCCCGTTACATGGCTACCTTTACCTTTTGGCTTCGACTCTCCGTCCCAAAACCATCCTCCGAGAACGATCAAGGTGAGCGGGATACTGCATCCGCTTGCATTATCCAACGCCCCCTTGAAAGGTATCATCGCCTCTGATTTGAGCACCCGCTGAACTGGCGGAACCAGCACACAAAAAATGGCGAGAAGAGAAGCGACGAGGGGTGGGGAGAGGGATATGAGCATGGTGAGGAACCACTTCAAGAGGGAGAGGGGGGAGGAAAGAGTTTGACGGTTCCATCGCGGCGTGGAGGGAACATTGGGTTCAGATGAGGATGAAGACGGGAGAGGTGCAGGTGCTGCGGGTGCGGGTGCGGGATCCTCGGTCTCCGTAGAGAATTCGGTATCGATCGGTTCGGACCGGAGCGCGATCGTGACTTCCGAGTCAATTTCAGTCGTCTCGAGCTCGTCGCTGTCCTCGCTCTCAGATTGGTCACCCAGGGATGTCGGCACGGCGGGGAGGTGTGAGTGGAGATGTAGATGCCAGTGGGCGTGACGCTGAGAAACAGGGGTGAGGTTCGGATGGGGAGGACGGGAATGTAAGGGTCGTGTACGCCAAGGCATTCGATCGTGGGGCTCGATCTCGGGTTCGGTTTCGTAATCGACAAGTTGGGTAGTGGTGGACGGATCAACGGTGACGTGTGCGAGTTCTGGATGTCCGTCGGTGTCATCGGTATCGCGGTACGTCGTTGGTGGAGGCATGGCTTCTTCTGGTTCGTCTGCCTGCGAGATAAGACGAATTCCGTAAGACCAACGAACCTGGTAAACGATGAGTACACGGGATGTAAACGATGCGAAAAAGGGTCCAAGAAGTGAGATACCGTGGTATCAGAAGAAAGAGGACTTACGATCATGCCAAGGGTGCTAAAAACGACAAGATAGGTGAGTGACCGGCCAAACATGGCGTCGACGGTGTCGTCTGGACCCCATTTGAGCAGGGGGACGGTGGTAGCGAGGGATTGCATGAGTGCGACGGGGAGGGAATTTGAATTCATAAACATGGAAGCGGCAGTGGCAAAGTGTCTGCAAGGGGTTAAGGCAACTCATGGGAATGAAGAGTGAACGTACACTTGAGATCGTTTTAGATGGAACGCTCGAGCGAGGAGGTGTGCAATGACTGCAGATAGACTGGTAACGACAGTAAAGAAGATAGGGATGACCCATAGCTGGCGTAGTTTCTCTGTGGGCGGTGTGAGAAGAAGTGGTAGGAGAGAAAAGCAGACATGCCTGGTGTGAGGAAGAAGGCGACTTTCGAAAACAGTAGAGCAGGAGTGAAGAGAGCGATATTGATGTGGTTGAGGACCTGAAAACGTTGAGCAATGTCAAAGGGATATGTTCAGGTGTACCTTCGAGGTGGGTTTATCAACGATACCCTTGAATGAAAGCGTGAAACCAGCGAGAGATAGGAGAAAGACCTGGAAGATGGACTGGGTAGAGTGAGCAATAAAACCACCAACGCAGTTGAACCGAGTAGGTTACCTGGAATACGGTGAAGAGAACGCCCTGGATGGGTGCACCCGTGGGCATGATGGCAGAGAATAGCCAGTGGCACTCTGGAGAGGTCTAATGACCTTTGCTGCGCGACCTTGGAGTTAAGAGTGCGTTGTCCCACATGCACGTGCCAACATAGCCAATAACGCATTACTAAAATTAGGAAGGCACTGCGGCGGCCGTGTCGCAAATTGGGCCCGGGTGTGAGTTTGTCCATGGGAGTCGAGCTCTACTGCTTGTCGAGTTTGCTCTATCTTGTAGCGACAATGTTCAGTTCACATCAGAGATGCTCGCTTCTGCGCTTTTCATCACGAATTCATATATTACTCTACCGATATGGTCGCTTTCGTTCCGAGGGTCCGAGGCTCGAGGGACCTCAGAATTGGGGGTCAATTGAAACCGTTTGACCGATAACTGATATGATGGTCGTAGTCGTACGTGGGTTAAAACTCATGCTCGTCCCAACCCAATCAGAACTGTCGCATTCACGATTTTCGGGGTGGGTGAACTTTGAGCCCGCCTGCCACAAGATCATTCCCACGGGTATCTGACGTCACAGGGGCTGACACATGGCACGATGCTGTGTGAAGTACGCACAGAGAGTTCTAGAATGGTCGATGGTGAGTAGCCCCTGAATGCGTAGCTGCACGATAGCGACAACACCAATCCCTTTGATCGGCACTTCTCTGGGCTCGGTCTCACACTGGATGAGTCAATGAGTGTTTGAAATCGAAGGGCTTACATACAAACCATGTGAAAGAAAATTTGGCACCTGTGGCAACAGCTGTGGAAGAATCAGTCACATACAGCTTTGAGAAGCGTTGAAAAGATTGATTCGCAGCATGATCTCGTCAATACCCTTTCCCATGCGACACCTTCCGATATCGAACGTGCGAGCTAGTCTGGTCACCAGACTACGTGCATGGTGCGAGTGGTGGCGATAAGTGGGACACTGGTCTTGATTCAAGGACTGCGATAATGGAAGCGATCGTATATTCCATCGGAAGAGATATCGTAAACAATCTTCGAGGACGAGGGGCGTTCTGTGGAGGTGTTCTTCTGGGTGAGGTGTTCTAAGCACGAGGAGCTGAATTCTGTCAAGGTCGAGGGAGCATGTCACACTGCGATGATGTGATGGTGGTCAGATTGGATCATTCAGTCGAGTCCTCAGTCCTCCTAGCAATACAGTCAAAATTTGGCTCAGAGCTGTTCCCAAGCCTACTTGAGACAACCGAGATGAGCGTGCGCGTGAGGTTTCACCTTGAAGTGGTCTGGCCCGGGTCACCAGACTATGTCACAAGAGTAGATGATTACATTCATTCGGACCGGGGTGGATCATAAATGGCATCTCTACACTAATTACCGTGCATCTATCATATCTCATACCAGAGATCGATCGATCACTTTTTTTTTTTTTCCAGATAAACATTGAGATTTCATGGAAATAGGGGACTTTCACTTGTCACGCACTGCAATCACGTGAATACGCGACCCACGTGATCACCGCGTCTCCGTTCCCCTCTTCTCCTCCGACGTTCATCTCATCATCGTCGCCACCAATGATGCCAGCCCGGACGATCTCCGTCGCAGACGCCCTCCCAAAAATATTCGACCAAGTCCAAACGACGACTGCAAACCACCAAAAAAACGTCGTCGCACTCTACAAAGTCCACGTCGACGCCGCTGCATTCACAGAGCCCATCCATGGTGGAAGGAGCATCAAGCTTACCGGCGAGCGTCTGTTTGAAGACACATTCATCGAGTTGCTTTGCCGCGTTATCGTCCTGAAGAAGGGTATCTCCCAGGCGGATCGAGTCGTCAAGTTTGTCGGTGCATATGTCCTTTATGTGAACATGAAAGGTGCGCATGGTATGTTTGGCTTTTTGCGGTAGGCCGTGTGAAACATGGTGTTTTAAGCCCAAGAGATCAAGAAAGAAGACGAGGCCAACGATGATGATGATGATGATGACGATACCACGGCGGCCCGTTTCGTCGCGCGCCTCCTCAAATTCCTCCTCAAAGGATTCATTGCAAAGGACAAGATCGTCCGATATCGCTGTGTGCAAATACTGACCGAGATGGTCGCTCACCTTGGTGAATTAGAGTACGCTCCCTTTCATGACACCCTCAGCCTGCGGTAACTCTTTGTTACAGCGAGGATGTCTACCACATGCTTAGGGCAGGCCTCATCGAGCGCGTACATGATAAAGAAACACTCATTCGCGTACAAGCAGCCGTTGCCCTCTCCAAGCTTTGTGGCTCAGAAGACCCCTCCGACGTCGAGGAAGATGAGCATACTGCCATCGACGTCCTTCTCGATACCCTTAGCTGTGATCCCGCCGCGTACGCATCCCTGGTTCACTTATGACTCACATCTGTCTAATCGAGCCAACTCCAACAGCGAAGTCCGCCGCGCAGCCCTCCTAAACATCCCCATCGCAAAACATACCCTCCCCGCCATTCTCGCCCGTTCGCGTGACACCGACACAGTCCTGCGCCGTCTCCTTTATTCTGCTATTCTTGAAAAAAATTGCACGACCCAGGATGGCTCTGCCATGGGTCCGCTTCACCCACGCGTACTCACCATCTCCCAAAGGGAGCTCATTATCCGAAATGGGCTTGGGGACCGTGAGCCCGTAGTCCGCGCTGCGGCAGGGTCGCTCCTCGGTGCCTGGGTCGATGTTGTGAGGGGGTCGACAAAGGCCGAGGAGGGAGGTGGTGTGATAGACGACGTATTGGCGCTCCTTGCCTTGTTTGACCTCAACGAAAATACGGTCGCCGAAGATGCCTTGTTGAGCATATTTGCCACGCGCGTCGACATATTTGACCAGCTCGAGTTCAATGGTGCGTATATGCGCCCTTGTGAGGCTGCCGTGACATGACCTCATACACGTACTTTAGACATTTTTTGGGACACGTTGACCCCGGAAAAGGCATTTTTAGCGCGTGTATGCGTGGAGCACTGTATCGCAACCAACGACCAGGCAAAGCTGGAGGTATCCCTCCCTGTCGTGACCCATCTCGCCTTCCGGATCCAGAACGTTTACAACAAACACCAAGAAGACCTCGATGCCATCTCGCAGGAACGTGCCCTCCGTGCGCTCGACGCCAACGAACGCGCCAACGGCGACGTCGATGAACGCCTCGACGACCTGCTTCTCGACGCGGAATTTGTGATTGCCGAGATGCTCAAGCTTGCGGTGAACCTTGACTATGCAGACGAAATTGGACGGCGGAAGATGTTTCAACTCGTGCGGGATATGATTGGGCAAGACAGTTTGCCCGAGGGATTGATGGCGCGGTGTTTGGATGTGTTAAGGGTGTTGTCGCCGAGCGAGAGGGATTTGATTCGGGTCGTCGTCGAGGTGGTACATGAGCTGAGAGATGAGCGCGACGGGGAGGAAGGCGAGGATGGGGAACGAGAGAAGGACGGCGAGGGGGATGACGGGAACGAGGACGATGCTAGTCCGAGTGCTGTCAAGGTACCGAAGGCACCAAAACCGCCCAAGGAGCTCAACCCAGAAGAACAAGCACGCGTGGACGCGCTTGATATCCGATGTTTGTCTCTTTGCATCGGCATGCTGGAGCGCGTGAACGGGGTGCGTCGGCTTCACTATTCTTAGTGTCTCACTCAGATGATGTGTACAGACCTTTGAAGAAAACTCGACATTGGAGGGTATATTGGGTGAACTGATTGTACCAGCCGTAAAGCGGAAGGAGCTTGCACTCCGTGAAAAGGGGCTCGTGTGTCTCGGGTTGTGCTGTCTCATTGCACGTGTAAGCACCCCCTTTTTCTACCTCTCAATGCATGGCGCTGAACTGGATGTCGATCTCTAGCGGATGGCTCTCAATTCCTTCCAGCTCTTCCTCTCGCAAGTGCAATCCGCTCCCGAGGTGCTCAAGACGCGCGTGTTGCAAATCGTGTTTGACATGCTGATGGTACACGAAGGGGATTTCTTGGGCAAGGGTGGCATCGGGGTACGTTTCACGCATTCCCTCCTGTCATCATTTTTTTTCGTTGCTGATTCAATATATATCTCGGTGATGGGTAGAGCGAACGCATCGTCGAGTTTTTACTACACGTACTCAACGGGGAAGATGCGGAAAAGGTTCAGGCATTGTTATGTATCGGATTTGCAAAGCTCGTATTGGCTGGGATGATTTCGGATGAGCGGGTATGTGTCGCCATCCATCGGCTATCTGGACGGTGTTTTCTGACGACGCACGCGCGCACGACAGGTCTTGAAGAGTCTCGTGGTGGCCTATCTCTCGCCAGACACGGCCGAAAATCAAGAACTAAGACAGTGTTTGGCGTATTTCTTCCCCGTGTATTGTTATTCGTCGAGTGTGAACCAGGACCGGATGCGTCAGGTATAGTGGATCGATCCTTTGCGCTCTCCTTGGTCTGCACTCATACACCCGCTTCAACATGGCCAACGGTAGATCTCGGTACCGATATTCGAACAGCTCGCAGTGGCGACGCGTGATTTGGACGAGGATCAAGAAATGGTGTCACCTGCCCAGATTATGGGAATGTTTGTCGATTGGACGGATCCACAAAGAGTCTTGTGAGTTGTCTGTTTTGTGCCCGCGCTTGAGCGTGTGTGAAATGACGTGCGTAGTGAGGTGCAGGGACAGACGATCGATGACGGGGTGCATCTTGATTTGGCAGAGGACGTTCTCAAGGCGTTGTTCAGGGATGATATGGAAAGTGCGTCGCGTCCCGTCTTCTTTGTGATGTCGTTTCGTGTGTGCTGACCACGGTGACCTAGAGGAGGACAAGAAGGTGTTGTGTCAGGTCTTGGGACGGTTGCATCTCCCCGAGACGGTGGACGATGACAAGATTCGAACGTTGAAATTATTGGTACAAAACGTCTTTACGGTGCGTTCAGATTCTCTTCTTTTGCCCTCTTTCACACGCGTGACCCCTGTTGCAGCGCCGACCCATCCGAGATATCTCTGCGCGCAACGCGCTCACCAAATTCGACGCAGCGATCAGCAAGAAATATGCGGACAAGCTGTCCGGGTTTAGCGAGGAAGAGTATCGACAACTCGAGCAGCTCGAAGCCTTGTTCAAGTTTTTGGATGACATTATACCGTTGGAGGATGGGGAGGAGATTGAAATACCGACGAGGGCGAGGGGACGGAAACGGTAGGTTTTGCGCATGGGTATGTTGAAAGAGAATGCTGACGGCGATGTGACTATAGGCGATCGGAGAGTGTAATGACGGAGACGACCGTGAGCAGCGTGGCAGAGGGTACGAGTGTTGGATCTGGGACGTCGGAAGCGAGGAGGGTTGACAAGGGAAAAGGCAAGGCGAAGCAGACCAAGTACGTGTCGTGCTGTTTTGTGCTTTTCAGGTGCTGAGGGTGGATGTTAGACGGCGGAGAATATTGGGTTCGGACGATGACGATGATGATGAGTTGGTTGAGGGAGAGGTGACGCCTGCGCCAACGAGGATGCTTCCGAAGAGGGCAGCGTGAGTGTCTTTTCTCTTTTACTTTTGTCTTTGTAGGAACCGAGGAACTGACTGATCTGGATGTAGATCGGTCAAGAAGGCGGTACCCGTGCAGATTATAACCGATGACGAAGACGAAGACGAGGAAGAAGAAGAAGAAGAAGAAGCGACGCCTGCGCCAAAACGACCGAACGCACGCACTCGGTACGTCCTCGCTTCTTTTCTTTCCATTTTGATCTGACGCAGACGGATAGTGCACATGAGTTGGCACCAGCGGGGGGAAACACGACGTTTGATTCGATTATGGATTCGGAGGAGGAAGAGGAGGAAGAGGTGTTTTCGATTGTGGTGAGAGGGGATGAGTGATTTGGGATCTGTGTGTTGGGTGGGGTGTGGATTATCTATCGTCAACTTGTCGTGTGCTTTGATTTGTCTAGTTTAGGGTGTTTTGTTTGTGCCACGTAGTGATTGTGTACTCGGTAGTGTACTGTGACACTCCAACCCTCCAAGTGCTGAATCCATAATGGTTCAAGGAAGTTGTTCTCCGTACATTCCAGGGGACCGAATTCAACCGAGTAAATGCAGGTGACGGATCCACAGTGCACCGGGATACCATCCGACGATCGATCCAATTCTGCCCCACACTTCAAGGGTCTGTGTGCTCACATCAGAGTCATTACATAATTGGTACTTGCCATTATCCAAGGATCTTCAATATGCTCCGTGCATTGGCATTCACTACAACGCAGGCCGAAATGTCCGTTTAGCGTGGCGGTGGTCACCGCGGTTCACCTCTCGGTGAGGCTCTCGCTCCCTTAGGCATGCAACTGTAAGCAAGCCGACAGTTCACATGCCCGCACTGGCTCTCCCATCGGGAGCACTCTAGCGCAAATGGTTTACAAGGCGGCAGGTTCGTTTGAAACTTTCACCGATGACTGTCGTATCCTAAAATCCAATTTTTGTGCGTGGTCGTGTTTTAAAACGAGACCGTACGGTAGTGGGCTTGTCCTCTTCACTCCGCTTTGGGTATAGCGGGCGACTTGGAGAAGATCAAATTTTCAAGCGAAATTGCGAGGGCTTCGTGCTGCACACAGCGCGTCGCAATGAAATATGAAAGGTTTGTATACTCGTATGCTATTGCAGAAGGAACAGGAGAAACCATTATTTCTATGGCGTAGGAGCTCGTATAAACGTTGTCACAAGCGACGAAGCAAATCCATCTGGTCCATCCGTACCCCCCTGCTGACTCATGAAGTCCGATGCCCGAGCGACCACAGCACTTCTTGGTCTGGTAACCAGCCGGCCTAAAAGAGGGAAGCGCAAGACAAGCCGTCGATAGACATCACTACTGGCTGTCTCAGGAATACCCAAACAGGATATCCGTAACAGGTTGTCCGTGGCGACCTTCATCCACGTGCTCTCATCACCCTCTCCGTTCTCCGAGTAAAGCAGAAGACAGATATATTCGCTCCCAACTATCAGCTTCCCTTGCTCGCGATTTTGCGTGGCGTGGTGGTTGATAATGCATACCGAGAGTTGTCGAGCGTGACGAATGATTTTGAGCCGGGTCGCCCCACATTCCACGACAAGATTCCCACACCTTCCCGAACGACTTTCGTCGTCGGATCGTGGTTTCAGGTGAACAAGGAATGGTTCCCCGTACCCTTCTGGTCTTACGACAGAAGAGAGCTCCATCGGGATAGGAGGAAACGACCTCAGAGACAACCCGTGCGCGTTGATGGCAAATTCCCGTACCCCAGCCCTATCCTTCCCCAAATCAGCATCGAAGGTAGGGTATGATGCAGGGGACGAAGGGAGAGCAAAGTGATCCACAGAAGGTTGTCCGAACCACGCGAAAATATCCCAGCTAGGGTTCTTTGCCCCAATAGTTTCGACAAGGCGAGAAAACGCCCGATGACCCTCCCCATATGCGATGATGAAACTGACGCGGAATAATCCGATGAGGCAGTAAGCCCTATCCTCCACGCGAGTCGTTTGTCTCCTCGACGCCCAGGACATGATCTCCCAGAAACTACATCCCCAGACTCCCTGGCTGTTATCGGCGGTGAACACTGCTTCGGAAATGCCAGTGACCCTCTCGAGGGGGAGAGCAACATCGGTGAATTTTCTATCGTCTTCGATTGCAGGGGGCGTGAAAGGCTGCCAGTTTTTGTCGTAAAACTTGAGTCGTTTAGGGGCTAGGAGCTCCTGGAGGGTCCAGCCTCGTGTAAGCCACGACTCGCTGTCCCAGTCCACATATGACGTGGACTCTGCGAGGTGGGCGATACAAAGGTACGAGTGTGCATACCACTTGTACATGCCATGGATGGCCTCGCTGAGCTCAACTGCGCTCGTTTTATCTATACAACAAGTATCCACCCAGACGAGCTTGCGTCCCAGCTTGCGAGACGTCTCGCAGAACTGGGCGAGCTTATTGAACTCGGAGACGCGGTGTTTCCCAGTAGAAATATCCTGATATGTAGGTTCACCAGCGATCTCGTCCCAGCGATGAGATAAGATGTCATATTGCACGACCTCTTGGATGATTTCTCTGATCACTTCCTCGTACCGACGCCCATAAGAAATCTGGGGTTTGTTCGAGATACGTTTTCGGATCTGTTCCTCAGTGATGTTTGCGATCGTGTCTTGGAAGATACGAAAGACGTCTTTCCGTGCGACGAATTGCAGATTTGATGTATCAATGAAGCGGGAAGGTATTTCATTATTAATATATTCTTTGAAGGCATCGATGATGTGACTGGTCGGCTGTTTGTCGCCACTATCAGAGTGGGAAGGTATTTCATCATTGATATACTCTTCAAAGGTGTGACCAGTTGGCTGTTTGTCGCCACTATCAGAGTAGGAAGGTATTTCATCATAGATATACTCTTCAAAGGCATCGACGGTGTGACCAGTTGGCTGTTTGTCACCACTATCAGAGTAGGAAGGTATTCCATTATTGACACGTTCTTCGAAGGCATCAACGATGGGACCGGTCGGCTGTCCGTCGCCATTATCAGAGCAGAAAGGTATTTCATTATTGATTAACCCTTTGAAGGCATCGACGGTGTGACCAGTTGCCTGTTCGTTGCCACTATCAACGGAGGGAAATTTGAACAATTTACATCTGATTTCTAACCGGTGGCTTCAACGACTCGTTTTTCTTCTTATTCCGAAATATTCTTTTGAGGAATTGCATCCTGTTTGCGACCGAGTGCCTATGGAGGGCGGATATCGAGTTTGTAAGAACTTGCCCGGATGGTAGGGTGCAAACAACCTTCTGAGGCACAGCCCGTGTCGGAGACTCAAAGCATTTGGGCATATGTCATCTGTTTCACCCACGTATTCACCATTGCCCCAAGGGAGCTCATCATCCGAAATGGGCTTGGAGACCGTGAACCCGTCGTCCGCGCCGCGCGTCGACATAAATGACCAGCCCGAGTTCATAGGTGCGTATATTCCCCCTTGTGAGTCCGCGACGAGAGCTCACACTTCAGACACCTTTTAGAACACGTTGACCCCTGAAAAGGCATTTTTAGCGCATGTTTGCGTAGGGTATAGCATCGTGACCAACGACCAGGCAAAGTTGGAAGTATCCCTCCCCATCGTGGCCCACCTCGCCTTCCGGATCCAAAACGTCTACAACAAACACCAAGAAGAACTCGATGCCATCTCGCAGGAACGTGCCCTCCGTGCGCTCGACGCCAACGAACGCACCAACGGCGACGTCGATGAACGCCTCGACGACTTGCTTCTTGACGTGGAATTTTTGATCGCCGAGATGCTCAAGCTTGCGATGAACCTTGACTATGTGAACGAGATTAGACGGCGGAAGATGTTCCAACTCGTGCGGGATATGATTGGGCAAGACAGTTTGCCCGAGGGATTGATGGCGTGGTGTTTGGATGTGCTAAGGGTGTTGTCGCCGAGCGAGAGGGATTTGATTCGGGTCGTCGTCGAGGTGGCACATGAGCTAAGAGATGAGCACGACGGGGAGGAGGGCGAGGATGGGGAGCGAGAGAAGGACGGCGAGGAGGAGGATGGGAACGAGGACGACGGTAGTCCGAGTGCTGTCAAGGCACCTAGGGTACCAAAACCTCCCAAGGAACTCAACCCAGAAGAACAAGCACGCGCGGACGCGCTTGACATCCGTGTTTGTCTCTCTGTATCGGCATGCTGGAGCGCGTGAACGGGGTGTGTCGACTTTGCTACCCTCGGAGTCTCACTCAGGGGTGACGTGTACAGACATTTGAAGAGAACTCGACACTGGGAGGGTATATTGGGTGAACTGATCGTACCAGCCGTAAAGCGGAAGGAGCTCGCACTCCGTGAAAAGGGGCTCGTGGGCTGTGCTGTCTTATTGCACGTGTAAGTCCTCTCTCTCTTTTTTCTACCTCTGGATACATGACGTTGAACTCGACGGTGATGGTTAGCGGATGGCTCTCGATTCCTTCCAGCTCTTCCTCTCGCAAGTGCAATCCGCTCCCGAGGTGCTCAAGACACGCGTTTTGCAAATCGTGTTTGACATGTTGATGGTACACGAAGGGGGTTTCTTGGGCAAAGGTGGCATCGGGGTACGTTTTACGCATTCTCTCCTGTCATCATTTTTTTTCGTTGCTGATTCAATACATGTCTCGGTGATGAGTAGAGCGAACGCATCGTCGAGTTTTTATCACACGTACTCAGCGGGGAAGATGCAGAAAAGGTTCAGGCATTGTTATGTGTCGGATTTGCAAAGCTCGTATTGGCGGGGATGATTTCAGACGAGCGGGTATGCGTTACCATCCATCTAGGATATCTGGACGGTGTTTTCTAACGACGCGCGGGCATGTCAGGTCTTGAAGAGCCTCGTGGTGGCCTATCTCTCGCCCGACACGGCCGAAACTCAAGAACTAAGACAGTGTTTGGCATATTTCTTCCCTGTGTATTGTTATTCGTCGAGCGTGAACCAGGACCGGATGCGCCAGGTATAGTGTACCGATCCTTTGCGCTCTCCTTGGTCTGCACTCATACACTCTGGCTGACGCACGACGATAGGTCTCGGTACCGATATTCGAACAGCTCGCAGCGGCGACGCGTGATTTGGACGAGGATCAAGAAATGGTGTCACCTGCCCAGATTATGGGAATGTTTGTCGATTGGACGGATCCGCAAAAAGTCTTGTGAGTTGTCTCCTTCGTGCGCGCGCTTTGGTGTGTGTGAAATGACGGGCGTAGCGAGGTGCAGGGTCAGACGATCGATGACGGGGTGCATCTTGATTTGGCAGAGGACGTTCTCAAGGCGTTGTTCAGGGATGATATGGAAAGTGCGTCACGTCACGTCTTTTTTTTAAAGTCGTTTCGTGTGTGTTGAGCACGGTGACGTAGAGGAGGACAAGAAGGTGTTGTGTCAGGTCTTAGGATAGCTGCATTTCCCCGAGACGGTGGACGACGACAAGATTCGAACGTTGAAATTATTGGCGCAGAACGTCTTTACGGTACGCTCTGATTCTCTTCTTCTGCCCTCTTTCATACGCGTAACCCCTGCTGCAGCGTCGACCCATCCGAGACATCTCTGCGCGCAACGCGCTCACCAAATTCGACGCAGCGATCAGCAAGAAATACGCTGCCAAGCTGTCGGGCTTTGGCGAAGAAGAGTATCGACAACTCGAGCAGCTCGAAGCCTTGTTCAAGTTTTTGGATGGCATTATACCGTTGGAGGATGGGGAGGAGGTGGAAATACCAACGAGGGCGAGGGGACGGAAACGGTACGGTCGTCACGCATGGATATGTTGAAACAAAGGATGCTGACGGCGATGTGGATATAGGCGATCGGAGAGTGTGATGACGGAGACGACGGTGAGCAGCGTGGCAGAGGGGACAAGTGTCGGATCTGGGACGTCGGAAGCGAGGAGGGTTGACAAGGGCAAGGGCAAGGCGAAGCAGACCAAGTGCGTGTCGTGGTGTGTCGTGCTTTCCAAGTGCTGAGGGTGGATGTACTGGTGTGTTTAGGCGGCGGAGGATATCGGGTTCGGATGATGACGATGACGATGACGATGAGTTGGTTGAGGGAGAGGTGACGCCTGCGCCAACGAGGACGCTTCCAAAGAGGGCAGCGTGAGTGTCTTTTCTCTTTTACATCTTCTTAGGAACCGGAGGGACTGACCGATCTGGATATAGATCGGTCAAGAAGGCGGTACCCGTGCAGATTATAATCGATGACGAAGCCTCAGACGGGGAAGAAGAAGAAGCGGCGCCTACGCCAAAACGACCAAACGCACGCACTCGGTACATCACCGCTTCTTCTCTTCCGTTTTTAATCTGACGACACGACGGCCAGTGCACACGACTCGGAGCCACCGGGGGGAAACACGACGTTTGATTCGATTATGGATTCCGAGGAGGAGGAGGAAGAGTTTTCGATTGTGGTCAGAGGGGATGAGTGATTTGGGATTTAGGATCTGAATTATTGAATTTTGGATTCATGTATCTTGTCGTATACTTTGATTTGTCTGTTTTAGGGTGTTTTGTTTCGTAGTGATTGTGTACTCCGTAGTGTACTGTGACGTTCCAACCCCCCAGTTTTCTCGTCCAGGAAGGAACATCGTTGTATCCTGTCATTCGAAACATACCACATCAATAGAGTGTACTGTACCCTCACTATCGGTTCGTCAGTCACGTGTCACAGAGGGGTTTGACTTGACGAAAATTCCGCTCAGTCACGCGTCACAGGACCACCTGTCGAATGGGTTTGATGTGGACAGTGGGGGTAGAATTTTCAGTAGAACCTCTAGATCTAGTGTGCACTAAGCTTATTTACTAACTTCTGGGTAAATTAAGCAGTACAACTCCAAGTCTCAAGAAAACTCTACTTAATCAGTATTTCAGTCGTCACATGGGCACCATTATAATATGCTCGAGCGGTGCCCATATATGGTAAGTCGCGGCCACAGTCGTCTGATGCGCACCCGAACACAGAGCTGTTTGGCATACCTTTGAGTAGCGGTGTGTCAATTACTGGAGGAAGCAAGAAGTACGTACTCACTGAGTACAGAGTCACCCG
Organism: Boletus subgraveolens; assembly: GCA_038092555.1. NCBI lineage: Eukaryota > Fungi > Basidiomycota > Agaricomycetes > Boletales > Boletaceae > Boletus > Boletus subgraveolens. Next base: position 21,126 of record JBBPQP010000251.1, on the reverse strand, counting down.
GTTTACAGAAAAAATGAGTCGGCGGGGTATCCAGTATGAGTACAGCGTGTTCGCCATCTGCACTTCCTTTTCCCACGCCCGAGCTATCACTGGTGAATGTCAGATGGCAGAGCAACACGATGAGACGGAATAACTAGCGCCAGCTGTGAAAGTTTTTACACTGCATATAAGAATGGACTTGCATTTCATGGCAGGGTGCTACAAGCTCTACTATGCATCATTACATTCCAAGCTATCGTGACGAACCAGAGATGTCGGACGAAAATCTTATTGTCACATGTCACAGCCGCTGACGTCGACCTGATGTTCCGGTAGCTCATGTCACGCGTCACAGGGCCTGCCGAACCGATTGTGAGGGTACAGTATTCGGATTATCCAAATCAGCCGTCGTGATCTATACGGGTCACTTAATCCGCACATGCTTGCGATTGAGGCCAGGGATCAAGTGATCCATCCGAACAGACGCCCTGTAATGTTATCGCTTGATTCAACCCCCTTTCGGGAATATAATTCGTTACCATTTCTTCACCACTCCCCTGATGCTGACTACTCTACCCCCGGTCATTTGAGAGCCGTGATTGAAGGATGGCTAGCAAAAAAGGAAATTAAGGGTCCTAGTACTAAAAAAGAAAACGAACAAAGTCCACGCCCCTTGAAGGGCTTTTCAGAGTGCCGATTTGAAGGGCCCCTACGGTATCCGAGCCATACCAGACTCTCGTAAGTAACAAAACACCGTTTTTACGTTGGACCAGGCCAGGAGGAAGTCCGCTCCGTATGGCAAGCCGGGGGGTGGTGGTGTGGTGGTGGTGGGCTACGCTACAAGTGGCTGCTAGCTACGCTCACGGCTGGGCCCCCAGCCACTGCACCAGGACCCTTGCCACCTCCTTGGGGGACCTGGCCAGGCTGGCCTAGATACCCAACCCAACCCAACCGGCCCAACGTCAAGGGTTTGTGCGCAAGGTTCGAATGGACTGAGCATCAGAATTATTAATTGGTGCTGAATATGGTTCAAGGAAGTTGTTCTCCTGCATTCCAGGGAACCGAACTCAACCGAATAACCACAGGAGACGGATCCACACTGGGATAGAATGCACTGACATCAGAGTCATTAATTGATGCTTACCATTATCCAAGGATCTCGTGCTCCGTGCATTACGGGGAAGCAAATTCTTGAACCGAAGAACCACAGGAGACGGATCCGAACCTGGATACCATCCGACGATCCTATTTTGTAGTGCAATTGAGGCTTCATTGCCGTGATTCCGGCCACGGAAGTAGAAAAGAGGGTAAGGGAAATAATTGCTTACATTCCTGAACGTGTTGCATTCGTAGGGCGCAAACAAGGCGCAAACAAGGTCTTGAAAGTACTTATACCAGGTTGGCGTGGCTATGAAGCACAGTAACAGTATGCCTAACCTCCTTATCAGGATCCAGACGCTAAACCACGATATCTCTATGCTAGATCCGCTTCCCCACGTTCAGGGTCCATACATCCCATCACCACACAGATTTTGACCGCCGAACAACGAGGAGAGGTGATATACGGTGAAACCGGTGCTGCCAGGCAACTCGGCCATCCTCAACCTCATTGCTGCGCAGAAAATCGCGCCCACCTTCAGCGACACTATCAGGTGTACATTCTGGCATCGACCGTGTATCATCTCGCTGAATGGGACGTCGTGTGCCCTCTGGGACACCTACGGAACTGGACAAGCGAACTAAGGGGATGGTACCTGCCAGGCTGGTGGAAAGCGATCTGAGAGCGGCGCGAATACAATAGATGATGGGGCAAATGCCCTCTGAATGTTCCAGTACTCGCATCAACGCTCTCAGATCGCTTTTCGCTAGCCTGGCAGATACCGTCCTCTCAGTTCCCTTGTCCAGTCTCATGATGTTGCAGAGGGCTCACGACATCCCGTTCAGCGAGGCGATGTGGACATTATTGATGGGGAAATATCAATGAGCCTCTCCGTCGATTACCCAGGACGAACATAATTTCCCTTGGCCAGGCTGTGTCTCAAGACCTGCAAGTGTGGTGAAAGTTCATATAGTTAAGCTTAGGGACCGTACACATTCTGCTGATGACTTGCAAGATATCACTCGACGACGGAATCAATGTAGTAAAATAATTGAGACTACCTATTGAATAATTCCGCATTCAAGAAAGTATGGGCGAACCGACGACGAGTGAAACAGATCTAGTATTATTGGCTAGCGGATGCTTCCAACAGCTGTGATTCCTGTGAATGATCAATCGATCTTTGAAGTCCCACTTTTTTTGGCTCCTTTACAGACGCAGAGAACGCACAGAGCATCAACAGGTGAAATAGTACAAACGTACTTAACTAGTAGTCCCGACCCAGCAAGTGCAACGTCAGATATTCTATCGTAGTATTCTGTCCGAAAGCGTTGTAAATCACTTGACAGCTTGTTCTCCTTGCATTCGTATAGGCAGAGGCTTTGACAACGAGTCACAGTGTAGAGAGAAAGAAAAACCAATGCCCCAATATCTACCCAAGGCTCAGGTATGAGGACTCGAATTGCGTCGTCGAGAGTCTTGGCGCCGTGTCTCCGACATGCGCGCAGTTTACGTATGGAGTGAGCGCTTCACCATGGCTGCGCGCTTTCCAACCGCGTATTTTCTGTTAAATTTTGGAATTTTGATTCCGACGTGTTCGATGCACAGCCGTTCGATCATCTCACCCAACTTTCCTTGCGTGTCAGAGTTGCCATCCACCGAGCTGGGGAGGGAGATAAAATGTGCCTGGATGTTGCTGTGACGCGAGGCGACGTTAGCCTGGCACGTCCGGGCGACTTCTTCATCATCGCAGCCTCGCAGTACGACGATCACGGGACGCATCTCTCCTTGCGCAATATCATAGAACGTCCTCAGCGCGTCAATATCCGTTGGCGGGATGTGAGGGCTGAAGAGACTGGAGGTATAGAAGATGAGCAGGCCCGCATCTATGCCTCTAATGTCCTCCAACGTTCTAGTTGTGGGCGTTTGCAGGGCATGCTTGTTCATTCGGAAAAGTTCGTACCGCCCATCGCCTATTCGAGTCGTGAACCTCTCCCATACAGTGGTAACTCCGGGCGACAACTCAATGGGAGTGTCCTCGGCCATGTCACAGACGATAACCTTCCGTATGGTTGTGGTCTTTCCCGTAGAGAACGTCTTGCGGAAGAGAGTGCGGAAGACAGATAAGACCCGGGATATAAACGGTGGGTTGGCTTTCCATGCTGGGAGTCTGGAGTACCTAACCACGAGCTTGCGTAGAAGTGTCTGTGAATCGGAGCGCCGTTGCTGTATGACATGATCCTCAATATTGAGTGTCGTCACGCATGCATGTGCGTCGAACTGCATCCCATGCCGCCGCAAAACCGCCTTGTTCTCATTCCACCACGTCTCCATGTCGTCTGGCTGGTGTTCCAGGCCAGTCACGACCAACGCGACAGGCAACTTCTTCCGAAAGAGCATGTCGTAGATTTGCTTGTGGGCCTTAGTGAGTCGGGTGGCACGGATGCAATAGATGAGGAGATGGATGCCTTCGGAATATGCCAGTCTTCCCACCAGCGCTTTCAGATCGTTTTTCGCCACCGTCCCCTCAGCCCCCTCGCCCAGTCCCGTGGTGTCCCAGAGGGCGCACAATGTGCCGTCCAGTGAGACGATGTATCGTTGGTGCTCGAACGTACACCCGAGGGTGTCGTTGGAGGTGGGCGCGAGTTCCTGTCCGGCAATCAGGTTGATGATGGATGACTTGCCGGCACCGGTTTCACCATAGATGACGATATTTGGAGCAGAGACATCTTCGTTGTGCTATAGACCAAATACTCAGTCGCCGAGGAGATTCACTTGAAGGGCTGTTCAATCTCACCTCTCCCCGTTGCTCGGCGATCAAAGCCTGCGTGGTGGTGGAATGTGTAAACCCTGAACGTGGGGAAGCAGATCTAGAATAGATGTATTGTGGATTAGTGTCTGCATCCTGATAATGAGATTGGGCATACAGGTTCATTGTCGCTAGACGTTGTTACCGTGCTTCATGGCCACGTCAACCTGGTATAAGTACTTTCAAGACCCTGTTTGTGCCTTGCTTGTACCTTACGGGTGCAACATGCTCAGGAATGTAAGCAATTATTCGCCTTACCTTTTCTAGTTCCGTGACGGAAATCGCATGAATGGAGAACCATTCCAATGATTCCCCTCTATCGCACTACGAAATGGGGCGAAATCGGATCGGATCGTCGGACAGTGGTACCCGGTGTGGATCCGTCTCTGTGGATTAAGCGGCGGGCAAGGACGTATAGATCACGACACCTGAGTTGGATAATCTGAATTCAATCAGCGTCCAAACGTGTGTAGCGGTAACTTCAAGATGCAACCTTTGCCTTGTGTGCCACTGCCGTTTTCGCATTGCCGATGCTCGACTATGGTGTACTTACATGACCTACACTCAACTGCGGCTTTGCATGACTGCCGCGGTCACTGTATACAATAGTATTGGTGCTGAGAAAACACTTCCCGGGCCCACAGGGTTCACTGCATAGAAAGTCTGTCAGAAATATGCGTTGGCGCCAGTACCAATCAAGCATGCCGTACGGGTCTGGATGCAGTCTATCTATAACACCGATATCGTAAAAACTGTGCTTATCCCCTGCATCCAGGCAGGGTCACGGCCTCCATTTGAGCACTCAATGTTCAACGTTCAGCGCTCAGCATTCAATATTAGCAACACCTACTGAGGGGACCCTGTAGAACAGGTATGGAACCACCTTGCCTGAGATCAACGGGCGCTTTTCCAGGGGCATTATGGTTCAGAAGAGCCTGCTTTGGGAATAAAATGGAAGAGTGACCACCGTGAGGAATAAAGCACAGATTATTAAAGCTCGCGGCTAACGGTGATGACGCCCAGCTGACCGTTTTCTTGCATTCAGAGAATATATTATCAACGAGATCATACCTGCCTGCTTGATCGACACATTGAGGTTACAATCCCTTTCGCGTCTTTCACGGTGGGGTCGCAAACATTATGGAAGAGCAGATCGAGTAACGGATAGAAGAGTCATCCCCTGGCATATCAGTGCGACAGCCTCGGCGCGATCAGGTCATGTCCAAACAAATCACGCGAGGGATCGTATCCAACCAGGACGCAAGCCGGCCTGGTTGTATCAGATGAAACACGGCTAAGCTCAGCGAGGCCATTCGTGCGATTAGTACAAATGGTATGCGAACACGTACCTTTGCCGAGATTCTATGGGTCACGTCTGTAACACGTGCCACGATTCATATCGATTCGATTCCCGTGCCGTGTGCTTCCTGAAGTCAATCACAAACGCCGCATATGCCTGGATGCATATGTCGAGTCTCGGGCCTGTGGTTCGGACAATTTTGTGGACCAATTTGTTCTCCCTTCGTTCCCTGCATCATACCCTACATTCGAGGCTGATATGGGGAAGGAGTGCAGGAGTTCACCATCAGCACGCACAGGTTACTACAGTTTCTGAGGTAGTTTTCTCGCCGTCACGTTAAATGGATGTGTTGGTCTGGATCTCAACTCCATAAGGTGAAGTGTGGTCGAGAAATTATCGTGCGACATGTACGGACATAACTGAGTCGTTGTGGACGATGGTGGGAATGCTGCAGCCCGCTGTCAATAAGATGAGGCGTTTCGCACGGGGGGCACAATGGCGGGGAAAAGGAGGTTGAAAATGAAAGGGCTGGGTGATGTGTGGCGCAGTTGTAGGCATTGTTGTGAACAACGTGCGTTGGGGTGCGGGCGATGGGCGCGTCGACGTTGACAGCGATAAGCGCACCGGCGCAGCCGCTCCCGCCATTTCCCGCCACTTTTCCTTTTTGAATCCCGACAATTACACAATATACAATCCGTCCGTGACTACAGACGAGCTTGCCCATTTCGTCGTCCGCCTCTTCAACGGATTTGTCGCAAAGGACAAGATCGTCCGACACCGCTGTGTGTAAATACTGACCGAGATGGTCGCTCACCTCGGTGAACTAGAGTACGCTCATTTTCATGTCCCCCACAACCTGCAGTGACTCTCTTGTACAACGAAGACGTCTACCCATGGTTAGAGCGGCCCTTATTGAGTGCATACATGACAAAGAGACACTCATTCCCGTATAAGCAGCCGTCGCATTTGCGGGAACCTCCCGACGTCGAAGAAGATGAACATACTGACATTGATATCCTTTTCGATACCCTCAGTTCTGATTCTGCCGCATACGCATTCTTGGTACTAGGATGGTTCTGCCATGGGTCCCCTTCAGCCACGCGTACTCACCATCGTCCAAAGGGAGCTCATTATTCGAAATGGGCTTTATTCGACCTCAACGAGAATACGATTGCAGAAGATGCATTGTTGAACATATTTGCCATGTGCGTCGACATTTTCGACACCAGTTCGAGTTCGATGGTACATATATGCGCCCTTGCGAGGCCGCGACATGAGCTCACTCGGCCCGTAACACGCACTTCAGACACTTTGGACACGTTGATCTCCCAAAAGGCATTTTTAGTGCGTGTATGCGTAGACCGTATCGCGACCAACGACCAGGCAACGTTGGAGGTATCCCTCCCCATCGTGACCCACCTCGCCTTCCGAATCCAAAACGTCTACAACAAACACCAAGGAGACCTCGATGCCGTCTCGCAGGAACGTGCCCTCCATGCGCTCGACGCCAACGAATACACCAACGGCGACGGCGACGATCTGCTTCTTGACGCGGAATTCGACACTGCCGAGATGCTCAAGCTCGCGGTGAATCTTGACTATGTGGACGAAATTCGACCCCGGAAGATGTTTCAACTCATGCGAGACATGATTGGGCAAGACAGGCTGCACGAGGGATTGGTGGCGCGGTGTTTGGACGTGTTGCTGTCGCCGAGTGAGAGGGATTTGATCCGGGTCGTCGTCGAGGTGGTACATGAACTGAGAGATGAGCGTGACGGGGAGCAGGTGAGGATGGGAAGCGAGAGAAGGACGGTGAGGGGCATGACGGGAACGAGGACGATGCCAGCCCGAGTACTGTCAAGGCACCCAAGGCGTCAAAACTCAAGGAACTCCACCCAGAAGAACAAGCACGATCGGACGCGCTTAACATCCGGTGTTTGTCTCTCTGCATCGGCATGCTGGAGCGCGTGAATGGGGTGCGTCGGCTTCTCCATCCACAGAGTCTGACTCAGAGACGATGTGTTCAGACCGTTGAGGATGCAAAGTATTCTGCACAAAGTGATGCCCTCCAACGGATTTCGCCACATTGCTGGTACGTTCCGTATTTCCGCGAATGTGGGATCGGACAGTCTTTAGATCAACCTGCAATGAGTGTATCCGTCGACCACCTGCAAAACTACTTGATGCGTGTCAGAGCAAAGCGGACAACCAAGACGATGACATACCCTTTGTGGCGCAGCCACAGAGCATTGTCTTCGGACAGGTGGCGCTAAGCGATGGGCAGCTTTTCTTTTCCTGCCACATCCCTCCCGTCCTCATCTGAGCTCGGCTGCTCGTCCTCGTCGATCGTTTCACCCACCCGCCACTCTCTGGCCTCGATTCTCCCAATCGAGGCGCCTCGCCACTTTCCCGCACCCGGGATCCCGAGTGCGCCAGTGCTCCCTGTCAGGATAGATCGCTCGCAGCTCACTCTACGCACAGGACCAGCATTGTCCGCCCAGGGGTCGGAAAGCGCTCCGTGCTTTCACCCACCCCCTCTCATTGTCTCACACCGATCGCCTTACCACCCATGCATATACACACCGTATGCGTACGTATACATCCTGAGTTCTCCCTACACCCCAGAGCTATCCGGAACCAAGTCCAAAGACTCTATTTTAATGATGGGATGTTCGTAGAGTAACTGTGAAGGCTGTAATTAATGTGTGCCTGAGCTAAGATCAAGTTTTTTTTCCGGCTCAGGACCATCGGCCGGGACATCAGATACTTATAGCAATATTAACGCGCTTATCATATAGAAGGTTGGCCTAGGTCTGGTCTGAGGCGATGCGTTCCAATGGAAGATTCATGAACGTATCAGGGATAGAAGGTGACTCGGAAGATGCCGAGTTAAGTGAATAAATGTTAACAAAGTTCCGGACGGTCAGTATGCCGACTCCGATCCAGCCGTTAGGTTCAGGTTCATATCAGAAACACTATATTGGTGCGTACGCAAGGTCCTTGCTTTCGGTACCCAGTTAGAGCACCTATCAGTACTCATGGGTTTTACATCTGAATATTCTTGGATTCGTGGCAGGTTGATAGTAAAGTGGTGCACGAAGTTGGCGCGAAGAGATGTCAGAGGAAGTTTTTCCTGACCACTTCAAGTTAGTCGCAGGGAGATACAGCGCTATCGGCGGCACGCGGGGTTACTGCATGTGTCTTGATTGCATAGAGGCACGTTGACCAGGGATCTTCCACACCGATACAATCTCTGCGAACGTGAGCCTGTGGTGGGGTCACTGCCAGACTAGGCTCAGTGCTCGGAACATCTTCCGCCGAGTCAAGTCTTCTATCTCGGTACATCGATGAACCATCCATGAGGCGGCCGTCGGTAATTGCCTCATGACCAGGTGATTAGGGTAACCTCCCACAGGATAAGCGCCTTAGTCTCGTTATCTGTAGCGCCTACACTGGCCTACTCCCAATAACAATCAACTAAAGAACTCGATCCTAGCTTGAAAATCTCTCCGTGCTCCATAGCACTCCACAGCATCCTCCAACCTTCATATAATGGAGTCAGCGTACGGTCGTATCTGGGATGTTCACTTTACACTGGCTCACGGTTCTCCAGTTCAATGGCTACACCTCTACAAGTTGATCTAATTGATCCGCCGGACCTCACCGACACCCTTCTACAAGGTACGAAGCGTATAATCGGATCAGGTTGTTTTGGTACCGTGTATCGTTGCTTGTGTGCACGGAACGGGGAGGTTAGCATGCTTGCACTCGCACTGGACTCAGGTTCAGCGTTTATCCAATCTTATCCGTCTTCAGGTTGCAGTCAAGGCTATTTCCTTCCCTAGCTTCTTTGATCCAGCTAATAAGGATGAGTTCTTGCGGGTGAGTTTACAACAATTTTCTGCCCCAAGCTTCGCTGACTTCTAGTATCACTCTAGAAAATCAGGCGCGAGCTTGGAATATGGAAAAGATTAGACCACCCCAACATTGTACCGCTCCTGGGGACGGCACTCGGTGATGATTTTGGTTCCGATCATCCCTGCATGGTTTCGATGTGGATGCCGTGTGGAACGCTAGCTGATTATGTCAGTCAGCACGAGAATGTGCTTTCGCTTCCTAGTCGCATCCGACTCGTGAGTACAAGAGAATCTGGGACTGTCATCCAGTTTACGACAAAGTCACAGATTACAGGATCAGCTGCCGGGCTAGAGTACCGTAGGTTCAAGAACTCTGGTCTGTAATGGGTTTACATGACATTCTTCCGCAGTACATTCAACGTTCGTTGTTCATGGGGATTTGCACCCCGTGGGTTGCAAGACTTCACTGACCTGCCGACCGCCTGATCTACATCCTCTTAGGGAAATATCTTGATTGACGAGGATCATAACCCGCGCCTCACCGACTTTGGTTTCTCTCAAACTCTTGGCCGACAGAAGGACTTGAGTTACCTGTGTACCGACACCATTCGTCCCGGCGCAGTGATGTGGGTTGCACCAGAGCTACTGTATCCCGAGCTATTCCAGGATCTCTCGGTTGAAGCACATGATGAAACTAGGCTTGCAAGTGATATCTACTCTCTTGGCAGCATCATCCTCTTCGTATGTTGTTCGGTTTCCCATCCTTCAGCTCCTGAGTTGCACTTGTAGATCCTCTCTGGAAAATTACCATGGAGCAAGGCGGAGTTCGTAAAGAAATCAGGGGAACTCCAGAATCCACCACGCCCATTGTGGCCTATTATTCCGGATATTGTTTGGGACTTTATCGAGCGATGTTGGTCTCCACGTGTTCCAAGAAATCGCCCATCGGCCCAGGAAGTACTGTCGTTCTCCAGAGACAGACTCCAACAATTGTTGCAGACAAAGTATGTTGCTGTCATAATTTTCTTGCTAACATCTGACTCCCTATCGAAGTCCTACATCTGATATTAACGTCGTGTTATTTGGTGCTCTTGGTTGCGGGAAGAGTTCGATCATCAATCTTCTTGCCGAGAGACCAATTGCACCAGTGTCTACAAACATGGAGCCTTGCACCAAGCGACCCCGATGCTACCCGATATCCATTGGTGGAAGGCAATTCCGGTTATGGGACACGATGGGGTTCCGCCTTCCCCGGGGGGGAGACATCAGTCCTCTCTCACCTTACGAACAAGCACATGCCGTCCTGCGAGACATCCCTGATGGCGTTCACCTTATCCTTCTCTGTGCACGCAAGGATGAAATCTCCTCTTCGCTTGGTAGTCTCTACTGGTTGATTAACGATTTCTTCTTCGGCGGTCGTGCTCCAGTAGCCTTCGTCGTAACTCACTTTGATGCCCCAAACAAACGATGGTGGGATTACAATCAACGTTTTATCATCGCCAGGACCGGTATCCCCATTCAATCTATCCCACTTGCATGCACCACGGTTCGGACTGGCTGTGATCAGTCTAGACAGACACTGAGGGCGCTCTTGGCGAACTGTGCTAATACTGTAACCCCAATTCCCCTACGCCTTAACCTCTCATCTCACGAGGTAGCCTCCCTCGATATCGCCACCCACTGCGGGATGAGCAAGCGTGATGCTATGGAATTAGTGGAGAAGTTCAGCAAACCACAGCGCCCCATCAACGTGGTCTTTTTCGGGAAAGCAGGTGCCGGAAAGAGCTCTGCCATCAATCTCATCGCCGGACGTCCTGTCGCCCAAGTCACATCAGACATCGAATCCTGCACATTGGATTCCTCCTCGTACGTAATCGACACCCCCAAGAAACAGTTCCTTATTTGGGACACAGTGGGTTTCAAAGGAGTGCGGAAGGGCCACGACATCACTAGAAAAGCCGTAGTAAACTCCGTTCGGCTCATTCGAAACTTGTCCGTGGAAAGTGGCGTCGACCTTCTTGTCTTCGTCAAGAAATGTGGCAGGCTCACGCCATCGGAACTGAATTGTTATAGGTTATTCGAAGAATTCCTTTGCGAGGGGCGAGTCCCAGTCGCTGTCGTTGTCACCCACCTCGAGGGCCAGGAACCGCTTGAGCAGTGGTGGGAAATGAATGGCCAAGGCCTGCTGAAGGCCTTGAGCGGGAATGTGATAGCTCATGCATGTATCACATCTCTGGCGACCACTGATCCCACCGACTCGAGGTTCAGTGCAAAGCAGTCGGAATCTAGACTGGCGGTTCAAGTTATGCTCGAAGATTGCGTCTCCTTCCTGAAGAGGGAGAGTATATCCGATCAATTGCCGACAAAAGGGGGTGGGGAAACGGGACGTGTGGCAGAGAAGATGACGGTCGAGAACTTCGTGAATTTTTGTGGGTTGACGAAGGAGCTAGCCAAGGAAGCCATCAAGTTGTACAATGGTAGTGGATGACTGGACGGACTTTGTTCACTAGGGAAAAATATATGATTACTGGAAATGAATTCAACGGTACGGTTAGCCATCTGAGCCCGTGTCAACGAGACTTTCGTAAAGTCCAAACCATGATACACGCTATAGAAAGAAGTTGACTCCGTCACATTCTCTTGGAACACTGATATAGGTGAGGTAAGCATAAAAAATGATTGCTAGAGCGAAAGGAGGGAAGAAAAGCTGGGGGAAAAATAGGTATACTAAGCGGGACCTCGGTAACAATCAACAGTCAAGTACTGCCAGGGGAGCGAGTTACGTCGTCGGACCGATCCCAGCGGTGTTCCTGCAATGTTTCCGTCGAAAATGGATGTAGTCCACTGATATGACCGCTTCCAAAGCAGTCGCGACCCATTGCTTGGTAGCCGCGTAAGCTCTGTAGACTGTGGGGCTTTTTACTTCGATGTGCTCGATGCAGAGTCTCCCGATCATCTCGTTCAACTGTTGGTCGGAAAAGGTGGTAAAATATGCCTGGATGTTCTTGTGGCGCGAGGCGAGAGCACTCTGGCACTCCCGGGTTGCTCGTTCCTCATCGTCGCAGCCCCGCAGCACGACGATCATGGGACATATCTGTCCACCTGCGATGTCATAGAACGCCTCTAGCACGTCGACTTCCTCTGGCGGGATAACGGCATTCCCCAGAGGTGAAGTGTAGAAGATGAGTACGCCCGCACCTGAGCCCATGCCCACTGGCCCGGCGTGCTGCACCTGGCAGGTGTGCATCTCCAGCCCATGCTTGTTCACGTAAACAAACTCGTACGACAGACCTTCTATTTGAATGTACTCTGTGTGTGTTCCCCGGAGGAGTATGTCCGATGAGGGCTTGATGAGGGTGGGTGTGGAAGCGGTAGACACCATGTCACAGTTGATCACCCTCCGGATTGTTGTACTCTTCTTCGTTCTACCACCAACCATCGTCCTGCGGAGGGCAGCGCGGAACATGGGCAAGACAGACAAAATAAACGTTGGTTCGGTTTTCCAAGCTGGGAGTCTGGAGTACCGAACCACGAGCTCGCGCAGAAGTGTCTGCGAATGGAGGTGCCGTTGCCGTATAACATAATCCTCGACATCAAGTGTTGTCACGCACGCGTGTGTGTCAAACCGCATCCCATACCGCCGCAGCACCGCCTCGTTTGCAGTCCACCATGCCTCCATGTCGCCTTGCTGGTGCTCCAGGCCAGTCACGACTAACGCGACAGGAACCTTCTTTCGACAAACTGTGACATAGAATAAGTCGTAGTTGCGCTGGAGTGCCTTCGTAAGTCTTGCGGCGCGGATGCAATAGACGACTAGGTGGATGCCCCCCGTATTGGCCAGGTTTTCGATCAACAATCTCAGATTACTCTCCGCAAGGGCTGCGGGAACTGTCCCCTCGCTTCCCTCGTCCAGTCCCATGGTGTCCCAGATGGCGCACGACATCCCGTTCAACTCGATGATGTGCCGTTGATGTTGGAACGTACACCCGACAGCATCATTTGAGGTGTGCGCGAGCTCTTGGCCGGCAATGAGGTTGATGATGGACGACTTCCCGACACCAGTTTCACCGTAGATGACAATATTTGGAGCATAGACGTCGGCGGTGTCCTGCGGAGAAAACGTTGAGTAGCTGAAGGGAACAGCTGAAGACGTTCAACTTTACCCTTTTTCCTGTCCTGAAGTGCGCTTAGTTGGTGGATCTGTAAATCCTGAGTCACTCGAAGTTCCTGAAGCAACAGAAGGAACGCGTTGTAGAGGCTGGGGATTCATTTTCGCTAAACTCCGAAACCTCTCTCTTACAACTACATCAGCTTTAAGACTATCGAGACTTACTGTTCGTTGGCGGCCTTGCGAGTGGAACTTCTTCAGGATGGTACGGAAACGTCGATTCGTTGAGGTATGTCCATCTCCCGGGTTGCCCTTCCGTCCACTCTGGTTCTTCAATAGGATGTGCACCAGGCGCAAGATACTCATATCACGATAAGCGCCTATTAAAAGCATCGACGTGTATCAGTGGTGTCGAACCCTGGGAATACACTGTTACACACTAGGAACAGAATGACTGACTTCTGACCCCGAAGTTTTAGGTCTGGTTTAGGGAGACTAGGAACACACCCTTGGGGAAATAGTGACCATCTGTGACAGTAATTCCACCCTATATCCTTGTCGTACGCGTGCGCAGACCAGATCGCAGAGAGCGTAGAATCAATGACCCTAATTAATAGGCTTCGCGAGACTGAGTGAAGAGTAGCATAAATACAATGAACTTCCTCGCAAACCTGTCCAATAGAACGAGTGGAAGAGGGCGTAACCATGCGGATTCTGCGGATCGGTATGGCGAACACGCAGTGAAAGGAAGGAAGGTCTGCAAGAAATCAAGTGCTCCATCTGGTATTTCAACTCGATAAGACCTCGGACATTATTGACGGGGAGCTATCGACGAGCCTCTCCAGCGACAACCGAATCATGCCCCATCCTTGGAATTGTTTATTGGGGGAGTTACTCGTGTCTCTTTCAGCACATTTCCCTGGAGGCTGGACTGTTTAGTGTGATGTCTAACTTGAAGGGTATAGTCCATTTTATCTCATTGAGCGGTGATTGCCGAGCGTGAAACATTGGATTATGCTCCATTAGCACGCTTCTCCTGTTTCAGTGATGAGTCATTAGAGGGCAGGCGACCATGAGGTGAGTTACGAGATGAAAATCAAGGCTGTGTTTGGACTTCTCTCCGACGTTGACCATGTAATCTGCTGCCAGCTGGACGCATGTAATGTTATCGCTTCCCAACGCCCCAATAAACGCTGTGGTTGGAGGGTGGCAGGAGATTAAGTGGTCGTTGCTGCGATAACAGCAGGCTCCGGGGAGTGCCGCTGACTTCATGCCGAATCCTGATTGGTACTAGTGCGGGCCTTCACACTAGTGACTTGTGACCAAGTCGCAGTTTATGATAGAGATGGCCAAAAGGTGGTCAAGATTCTCTGGAATTCTCGAGGTTCGAATTTGTTTCTGTATCTGCCTTTGAACTTGAATCTACTACTAGTTGTGGACGCCATGGAGATGAGTTCTTTGACATAACACTTAGTGATGAAGACCAGAGTTTAGTTTCATCAACTTATTCTCTAAATGTATTTCGAATTTAGCACCTTCTATCCAGATCTCCTTCTTAGCCTCCTGTTCCGCAGCAGCGTGCGACATCCTGTTCTTGCTGCAACAGCCTGCAACCTGGGGCCAGTCTTACCCTGAGACCCTGTATTGGTGGTTAATCCTGCCAACGCCTCGCGGATGGCCTGCATGGTACAAGCTAGTCGTGGATATACTGGCAGCTCACCATCTGGGCGGCTCTCCATGGTGAGAGTTTGTTCCGCCGCACGAGCACCTCTGCGCAGTCTGCGGGTGTGCACTGTGGACACTATTTCAGAAATTGACATGGTAGTATAAATTGGTTCTATCTGAGTTAATGGCTATTCCCTATCTGCAACGTCTTCTTTCCCTTTCGCATTCGTTGGCGCTTTCGGAGGATCTCTTAAACTCCGAGACTACTGCCGTCTTCTCAGCTTTCCACCATTGTGACTTTTGTGTCACACACCTAGTGAATGGCGTCCAGGATGTTTGACGGCCACTCCGCCAAAGACATGTCTAGTAAGTCGACCAAGTCACTTGCTCCTTGATCTCTAAACCCCCAATAAACCTTGAGATCGTGACTCAGGGTTACCGGTCGCTGAGAAGGAATTAATACAAGACTCCCCTCAAAGTTCTTTCATCTATAATGACACACCGAGTTGTAGGTCTCAGCAGATCGCCATGGAGCATTACTGATATCATTCCCTCTCCGGTCAGCGTCCCCCGGCGTCACACCCAAAAATGTGATCCTCTTCGGGGAAACCGGCGTCGGCAAGAGTTCGGTAATCAACTTGATGGCGGGCCGAGACGTTGCATCAACGTCTTCAAACCTAGAAGGCTGCACGCTACAAGCAACGGAGTATCCTTTTACTCTTTCCAGTCCAGAGATGTCACTCCGCATTTTCGACACGGTCGGGCTCGAAGAATCAGAGATGGGTGTTAATACATTCATTGGCGCCATCGAAAAGGCCCACAAGCTCGTTGCGTCCCTGCACAGTGCTGGTGGCATCGACCTCCTCCTTTTCTGCGTCAAGGCCGGGAGACATACCGTTGCGATGCAGCGAAACTATCGCTTGTTTTCCGAGATCTTGTGTAACAAACACGTACCCCTCGCCCTCGTCATTACACACCTGGAAGCCGAGGACATCATGGAGGATTGGTGGAAGAGAAACGAAAAGACGTTCGAGGACTATGGGGTCTCCGCTGTTGCGCACGCGTGTATCACCTCCCTCCCGGCTAACGTGGCGTTGTACGCGAAGAAGCGGAATCAGTCGCAGAAGGCTCTTCAGAAACTGTTTAAGGATGCCCTAAGCAATCAAAACCCCTCTTACATCCAGGACGTACGGGATTGGCTCACCATCTTTATCCAGAAGCTCCGGTCACTTTTTACAAACAAAATGCTTTTCAAAAAGAGAAATATAGTGAGGAGGCTCGAATCACGTTGTGGGCTTCCTCGCAGCGAGGCGCAGAAATTGGCGGAGATAATCACCAAGGGTTGATGTTTGGCGCAGCAGCGTTACAGAGATTTGATGGATGTGATACGTAGATCGTATCCTTAGTCTGATGTTACGACTTTACTTACATATATATGCCACCGACGTCGATCTCAACTCGAGCTTTGCTCTGTATGGACCCACCGGCAACACGCTCGTACGATATCTGGCGCGTTTGTGCAACACCCGGTCTGCATTTCTGCAGTGCTTCCTGTGACGCCCCGAAATGGAGGACGTACGATGGCAGAGTGTCCTGAAAGATATCACTGTGTTCTGCGGGTTGGCAGCACTATGGCAACGCTTTCCCAATCCCATACACTGGATGTAGTGGGAGATTCGAAAAGGAAGGGATGTCTTGCAGGTTGCAACGTGCTGAATAAAGCGGGAAACAGCCGCAAGAGATTCATTGAACACCAGTGGTATGTTGCATGTCACGCGGCATTTTGCGGGTAGGCCGCAGTACTTGGGCGACATCTTGCAACACTGCAAGACACAGAGGGGGAGGAGGAGGAGGAGGAGGAGGAGGAAGGACAACCTTGTAAATTGTTAGACATTGTGGGAAGTAGCGGTGACTCCAAAACCCCAGCGACGTATTGCAAGCATGACTCGGCGTTCTGCAGGAGAGTAATTTGAGACCACTCAATGATTGAATATTTGAATAGTTCCACAATAATATAAGAACACTGGCACGTGAACGAACCAGCAACTTGGACGAGCAGAACAGATCTGTGAAGGATCTTTGGAGCTTGTGATTTTTTTCTTCTTTTCACTGATTATTTGAATTTCGTGGAGGTAGTAAGGTTTAAGTAACAACGAGTTACAGTATGGAGAGAAGGCAAAACCACTGCCCTAATATCTACTTGGTGGGGTTGCGTCGCTGAAACAGTTTTGGCGTCGGCCCTGCCATGCCATCTCCGACATACGCGCAGTTTACGTACGATGCGACCGCTTCACGATGGCTGCGAGCAATCGCTTTCCAGCCACGTATTTTCTGTGGAATCTGGGGATTTTGACCTTGATGTGCTTGATGCACAGTCGTTCGATCATCTCACCTAACTTTCCTTGCGTTGCCGACTTACCATCCGCCGCGCTGGGGAGGGAGACAAAATATGTCTGGATGTTACTGTAATGCGAGGCGACGTCAGCCCGGCACGTCCAGGCGACTTCATCATCACAGCCCCGGAGTACGACGATTATGGGACTTATCTGTCCATCCGCAATGTCATAGAACGTCCTAAGCGCGTCCACGTCCGTCTGCGGGATGTGGGAACTGAGTAAAGTGGAGGTATAGAAGACGAGCAGACCCGTATCTACACCTCCAATGTCCCCCAACGTTCTAGTTGTGGACGTCTGAAGGGCATGCTTGTTCAGGCGGACAAATTGGTATTGCCTACCGCCTATCCGAACTGTGAACCTCTCCCATACAGCAGTAACTCCCGGCGGGAACTCGATGGGGGCATCGGCCGCGTCACAGACGATCACCTTCCATATGGCTGTAGTATTTCCCGGTTTCCCCGTAGAAGACGTCCTGCGGAAGACAGTGCGGAAGACAGGCAAGACCCGGGATATAAATGCCGGGTCGGCTTTCCAGGGTGGTAGTCTGGAGTACCTAACCACCAGCTCGCGTAGAAGCCTCTGCGAATCAGAGCGTCGTTGCTGTATGACGTGATCCTCGACATCGAGTGTCGTTACGCATGCATGTGCGTCGAACCGCATCCCATATCGCCGCAGAACCACCTCGTTCTCATCTCACCATGTCTCCATTTCGCCTTGCTGGTGTTCCAGGCCAGTCACGACCAACGCGACAGGTACCTTCTTCCGAAGGACCGTGACGTAGAATAGATCGTAGTTTTGCTTGAGAGCCTTAGTGGGTCGGGTAGCGGGGATGCAATGGATGATGAGGTGGATGCCCTCTGAATGTGCCAGTCCTCGCATCAACTCACTCAGATTGCTTTCCGCTAGCGTGGCAGGTACCGCCCCCTTAGTTCCTTCGCCCAGTCCCGTGGTGTCCCTGAGGGCGTATGATATCCCGCCCAGCGAGACGATGTACCGTTGATGCCTGAACGTACACCCGAGAGCGTCGTTGGAGGTGTCCGCGAGTTTCTGTCCAGCAATGAGGTCGATGATGGACGGTTTGACTTGCCAGCACCGGTTTCACCATAGATGACGACATTTGGAGCAGAGAGGCCCACGTTGTGCTACGGAGCATATACTCAGTCGCTGAAGAGAATAAAGGGTCGTTCAATCTCACCTCTCTTCGTTCTTCGGCGGTCGAAGTGTGTTTGGTGGTAGGATGTGTAGACCCAGAATGTTAGATGTATCGTGGATTAGTGTCTGCATCCTGATAACGAGATTGGGCATACTGATCCATTGTCGCTAGACGCTGTTAACCTTCTTCATGATCACGCAAGGTATAAGTACTTTCATGACCTGTTGTGCCTTGCTTGGACTCGGACCCTACGAATGCAACATGTTCAGGGATGTAAGCAATTATTCACCTCATCCCCTTTTCTAGTTCCGTGACCGGAATCGCATGAATGAAGGAGAACCATTCTAACAATCCCTTCCATCGCACTTATTCGCACTGTAAAATGGGGCGGGATCGCCGGATGGATCCCGGTCTGGATCCGTCACGGTTTCTTGTGGTTATTCGGTTGGATTCGGTTCTCCGGAATGCACGGAGTATAAAATTCTTGGATCAGGGTAAGCAGCAATTAATAATTCCGATGTCAGTGCATTCGAACCTCTGACTCTGGACATGAAAACTTTGATAATGAGAGTCTGTGTGACCGGGGACGTGTCTTGATCCCTATCGCAATCGTGTGCGAATTAAGCGGCCAAGGATTTCACGTATAGATCACGACGGCTGAGTTGGATAATCTGAATTCAATCAGCTTCCAAACATGTGTAGCGGTAACTTCAAGAAGCACCTACGATAGACATCCTGTTAATAAAACAATTATTTGGATAAGAGGGATTCCTGAATTGACAAGGAGGGAGCGCGAGCATAAATGGAGAGCGGTCGTCAATAAGGAGGATGGCGAGCTTATAAAGGGGGGTAGAGTGTCTCAGGAAAAGCTGAATATCGAACCCGAGAGACTTGGTCAATGGTGAAAGGAAAATAAAGGAGAAAATGAGTGCAGTATGAAATCAACGTCGAGAACTGCTAAAGTTGCATGCACTTATGCTTACACAAACACGTTTGAAAGGGCTGATTGCCAGTGCGAGGGTATCTGGACTATGGAGGACTTCAAGCCTGCGCAGCAGGCTCTGCCAGCGGCATTGTGTTCACATGGCGTTTGTTCTTCTTGATAAAATGATGTACAAAGGTAAAGTGGACTTCTATGGTCGCTCTCTTGAGTGCTGTGTCGTATTGAGACAGTAGGATTAATGTTCCTCTTGTATCGTAGGCAGGGATGGGGCAAATGTCATGCATTTCGAAAAAGTAGGGAACACAATGAGGGGCAACAGGCCAATTGAGCTTCCATCGCAAATTCAGGCCCCAAGAGCATGGTTGTCAGGGTCTACAGAGAATGCTGCATTTGCGTTTGTCGTCGCGAGAGAGATCACCTGGCATGGCAAGTATGGATAACATTTCCGCTGATCTATCCGAGTTTTAGATACATTTGTCAATCATCGTCGTCTGTGCCGTCGTGACTTTGCTGGCGCACTAATCATGGGGTGCTATTGGATCAGGTATTGATATAGTAAGAAGTTTCCACGACGAATTTTTTTGTCCCTCACAGCCACAATTCTCCCCCCAAGTGACCTTGTAAATGTAAATGTAAGCAAGTTGAAGGTAACGCCCAGATGCATTGAGTTTCCGACACCTGTGCCTCAGGGTAGAGGGTTGTTTGATTTGCGCCCTCCCGTGTGCCATCTGAGCAAGTTATTCCAAACCCGATATCCGCCCTCCAATAGACACTCAGTCGCAAACAGGATGCAACCCCTCAGGCCCAGGATCTCGCAATTCCTAGGCCTCAGGCCTGGAATCTTTCGGAATAAGAAAAACGAATTATTGAAACCACCGGTTAGAAATCATTTGTGAGTTTTTTAAATTTCCCTCAGCTGATAGTGGCAACGAACAGCCGACCGGTCCCATTGGCAGTGCCTTCAAAGTGTATATCAATAATGGAATACCTTCCCGCTCTGATAGTGGCAACAAACAGCCGACCGGTCCCATCGTCGACGCCTTCAAAGAGTATATCAATAACGAAATACCTTCCCGCTTCATTCATACGTCAAATTTGCAATTCGTCTCACGAAAAGACGTCTTTCGTATCTTCCAAGACCAGATCGCAAACATCACTATGAAACAGACCCTAAAACGTATTTCGAACAACGACCTGTCTTTCGGGCCTCGGTACGAGACCGTGCTCAGAGAAATCATCCAAGAGGTCGTGCAATATGACATCTTATCTCATCGCTGGGACGAGATCGCTGGTGAACCTACCTATCAGGATATTTCTGCTGGGAAACAGCATGTCTCCGAGTTCAATAAGCTCGTCCAGTTCTGCGAGACGTCTCGCAAGCTGGGACGCAAGTTGGCCTGGGTCGATACTTGCTGTATAGATAAAACGAACGCAGTTGAGCTCAGCGAAGCCATTCATGGGATGTACAAGTGGTATGCAAACTCGTACCTGTGTATCGCCCACCTGGCAGATTCTACGTCATGTGCGGACTGGGACGGCGAGTCGTGGTTTACACGAGGCTGGACCCTCCAGGAGCTCCTAGCCCCTAAGCAACTCAAGTTTTACGACAAAAATTGGCAACCTTTCACCCCCCCTGCGATCGAAGACGATAGAAAATCCGTCGATCTTGCCCACCCTCTCGAGAGCGTCACTGGCATTTCCAAAGCACTGCTCACCGCCGATAACAGCCAGGGAGTCCGGGGATGTAGTTTCTGGGAGATCATGTCCTGGGCGTCGAGGAGACAAACGACTCGCGTGGAGGATAGGGCTTACTGCCT
>JBBPQP010000250.1:0-35440 GCA_038092555.1 Boletus subgraveolens | reverse complement strand
CTGACACACCTTGACCAGCATCGGAGATCTCAACTGAACATGGCCTCACCGCGACCATCCCATCATACGCCGATACCACCAGTATCCCTCCAGCTCCGACGACAACAACGATGCGCGGCGACGTTGCAGATACCACCATCCAAGCAATCCTCGACGGCCTCGTTGCCCGTTTCGCATCCACATTCGAAAACGTCCTGTTCGTACCCACCAACTCCGACACCGCAGACATAGACATAGATGGGGGTTCGAATCCCCAACCCCACTTCTTCGACACCCTCCGAAAAAATCTCTATCACGCCTTCACACATCACCTCCAAGTGAGCGACGCACCCGAACGGTGTCTGAGTTTCCACAGGTGCACCAACCTCGGCGCGGACGCGCGCGCGCGATCGGCGTGGGAATATAGACTGCTGTTCGTACATTCGGACGTGCGGTTGAGGACCGTGAAGGGGTTGGTGATGACGGTGACGCTCGAGGGAAGTTTTGAGGACAAACATGGGGGAGGGAAGAGCGATGGGGAAGAGCCGTGGTATGGCGTATCGCTCGACTCGAGGGGTCCGTTTTCAGGGACGTTGAGAGCGATGCAGGTGGTTGTTGGGGAGGGATTTCGGTGTCCTTGAGGGTCGTCATTCGTTCATGAATTGCGACGATAGATCTGGAATGGGCCTGAGAGGTGGAGGGTGTTGATGAAGGCCACCTCGAATGCTGCGTATAGAAGCGCTCGACATCGAGGTTGGGTAGAAAACTGGGAAGGAGAAGGCTTTTAGCTCATGTATGTTTTTGTCTGTAGTTGTACCGCCAAATCATGAGCGAATGGGACTCGGCCATCATTTTGTACAAAAAATATTGATTTATTTATACCCCTCAGGCCTACACTCCATCTGGCACGCTCCCGATCCCGGATATGCATGGAATCGTCATTCTGTTTGGATCCGGGCTCGGTTGGTCGCTGTCAAGGTTTTAAAGAGATGAATCCGAATTTGGTTAGATGGCCCGTTAAGTAATTACGCTTATGTCGCCAAGCTGAGTATCGGTGGGCCGCCATGACACCGGAGAATCGCCCCGGCATGTCGCAGCGCCCGGGCTGGCCCGCATGCCTACTACCCCTCGCGCACCACCAGCTCGTTCCCTCAGCGTATGCGCACGCAAAAGTCTATGTACCCACATCACCGGCATTGCCATACTCACAACGACACATCCAGCGCCTCGGATCACCTTGCCTGCTACCACCGCAACTGGTAACACATGACTATGGGGTATGGGTGAATCCGCGGGGCCTATGTGGACGTATAGACATCTCTGCGACGTTCTCGAAACAGATAACTGGTTTTGAATTAAGGTGTCAGGTTCTGAGTCTTCTCTTTCCACAACGGGCTAAATCGATCGAATTCAGGTCGAGACATATACCCAGACTAGGCACACACGTATGACTTAACCTAGTGTTTTTTGTCCTGAAACATGGGTAGTAGGCATTGGGTGGTTCGTGCTGCTGCGCGGAGCCAAAAGACGATTGCCCCCCGGGTCAACACGGGCGTGGATAAAGTTGGATCCTCGTGAAGGTGTTATAAGTAATCGCAGTCCACGTCGTGCGATAGTGCATGCGTGCTCCCCGAGTTTCCCTCAAACATGGCTGTCGGTGAGGGATTAATGTGAGTACGGGCTACGATACCACTGTCGTTTCTCATTCCTTTCATTTTAGGTATGGACCCATGCTTGTTGGCGTATTTTTGAACTGCATACTATACGGTGTGAGCACTTGAAACTCTATATCTGTCCTTCGATAGGATGTTGAAATAAGAAAACGCAGGCAACCGTTGTACAGGTACGCTATTCAAACCGGGAGATTGCTGAATATTTCTGATTCCCGACAGGCTTATATATATTTCGAGACGTACAAGAGGTAAGAGCGTGTGGATAGATCCTCTCTCACAAGACTGAGGGCTTTGAAAAGTGGTAGTGATAAACGGTGGATCAAGATCTTGGTGAGTTATTACGTGCGGAATCACTCGACGTGAACATAAATTTTTATTGGAAAAGGTAATCTATTTGCTCATATGCGAGACCTTAAACACGGCATTTGACGTTGGGGTGGTCTTCGAGCCTCTCATCATTCGCTACGGTATTCGTTTTTCTTCAGGTAGATGAGACTCATCCTAATAGTGGGTTGTACAGGCACTCCACAAGTGGTTACAAATGCGCCCATAAGTAAGAGTCAGCCTCACCTCTAAACTTCGTTTGAGCTCACTCGAAATTCCAGTGTTGTCGACCAGTAAGCGATCTTGTATGCCGCAGGACAGAGTCGATTGACCGGACATCCGAAGATCCCCTGTTGACAGTAAGTCTGAAGGAATGAATTGCACCGGTTCCAAGCTAATATACCACAGGTGATGATCTCTTTGCCAGTGCAGCTCTTCATCGCATGGCGCGTAAAGGTCATGAGCAACTCGATCGTTTTACCTGCCATCATCACCTTTTTCGCCATCGCCGCGTTCAGTCAGTGAGAATGTGTTTCATAACCAGTTCTCATCTCAACTCCACTACAGTTGGTGGTATTGCAACCACCATTTTGGTCATTCTCATCAATTTTGAATATTCTCGATTTCACGAAAACGATGGCGCCGTGATCACCTGGCTAGCGTCCTCCGCCGTCGCAGATATTATTATCACAGTGTCGTTGGTGTATAGCTTGGTGGGTATACATGCAGTGTAGTTTGCATGATCATTAATTTTGGTTAGCTACACAAACGCACGGGCTTCTCTGCGACAAACGATACGATCAACAGGATTATCCGACGTGAGTTCGTTCCATGTCGGATGAGAGAAACACGAATGACCCCAAGCAAAACAGTGACTATGCAGACTGGTCTTGTTACAGCCGTGGCTGCCACGCTGGACTTGACGTTGTTCCTGCTACTCAAGGTAAGCAAAGCGTTTTTTTTTCGCAAGGCGCACGTTTTAACCCTCCAGCGTCTAGGGCCAGACATGGTGAACACTTGGTCCTAGGGCTGGTGGTCGAAGATGCGGTCCCTGATTCCTTTTTTCTACAGTAATTTCACCGTCGACTTTGCTTTGTCAAAATTATATTCAAACACAATTCTTTTCACGCTGAACGCCCGTGGAGGGCGGAAGGGTCCTTCAACACCCCCGGACAATGTCCTATTCCCAAACGGGATCGATGTAGAAAGCATGGAAAGGAATCGCACACAGGTATTAGTGGGGAAATGATTGCTTTTTTTCGAGGTGGTCGTTTTTGACGTGAACTTGGCACAGATTGAGATCGCTGTGACTACTGACATCCTGTCGCAACGACCTTCAACGCTGGTAATTTTTTGAGCCAGGAGATGGTGATGTACACGAACACGATGATACGATTGACGTTGGCCCGGAATGTGGGAGAGCAGTCTAGCGCATGCTCAAACCTGTAGGATCTATTGCGCTACGCGCACTCGTCACGAATGGTTAGCAGTCAGATACACTGGCTTCAACCTTTATTATGTATATTTTTGTACCAGGCATGCTACCTACCTCTTGAACGTTATCATAGTGCTTGCTTTTATTGACACAGAAATCAAGCAATTTCAGGGCGAAATGTAACACCTCACTAGCTGGAGTTTAAGAAGTTAGCGACCACAGTGACAATCAGCATGGACGCAATCAAATTATCCAAAACGTTCAATGCGTTCCTCGGATCGCCGCATACACTCAGAACCAGTAGTAATCGCTCAAATACCCCCGAAGCCTTACAGGCCTACTGTATCGACAATCTGCAGGAGCCTCGGACACCATGATCCAAATTGCGTGGTATATAAAAACTGAACTGAACAGCCATCTCCAAGTCCCAACCGCGAGATTTTTAACAGCGTCCGGCGAGGATAAACTGACAGCAGAGCAAAGACAGGCAAGGCTGCGGAATTCTCCGTCAACATTTAGCAGGTACCAGAGAGCCCAGTGCTCACCGCTGCCGAGCAAATCATTGTCAATTAGCACGTAAACGTTGTTGTAGATGTAAGCGGGTTATGACCAGGCACAACCGATGGTGACCTTTCAATGTCTTTATCTGTTAGTGGCTGCTCTTGAAGAGTTTTGCCCATGTGCGTTTGTGTGAAGGGTCGCCCTCTGTTCCGAATGGCGAGTAACGCCCACACACAAGGCAAAGGTGAATCTGAGGACCTGATTTCGTTCAAGTTTTCTTCGAAACTCCCAGGGATGTTGAATAGATTCCACCGGACTACTGCGTCGTCCGGCGAATCTTTCGTGGACACTCCGAGGAAACAACATAGCCGGAGGTACGATTGATAGTCCCTAAGATAGAGCTGCCCAGCAAACACGTTGAGCTGGTTGATCAAAGCCCAAGGTGGAGTCCAGTCGGAGGGCAGGGGAGGGATAGAATACAGTCTGAGATCGTCGGACGGTTTCATTCGCTGGGATGTGCGTGGCGCGTACACATGAAGATGAACGTGGTCACTCGCCCTGATGTCTGGCATCAACCTGTCGGCCTCGAGTGGGCTCAGCAACGCTAGTAGTTGGTCACGGCCCTTCAGGTTTTTACGGGAGAGGATCCACTGGACCGGTCGAAGATACTGATCTATAGTTCCTTGGGTGGACTCAGGTTTGATCGTCTTGCAGAAATCTGCCGTAGCCAAGATAAATGGACTCCAAACATCTGCATCACGAGTAGCCCCGGAGCTCTTTTCGAGGGTTGTGAAGATAGGATGAAAAGCGTTGCTCGCGTGTAACGGAGGAATTTCCCCAGTCTTCACGAATTTGACGACGTCCGGTGTTGCTAGGACATCTCGACAATCACCTGTTTGACATCGTTAGAAATTGGGCGGCGATCTAACTGTCAGGCTCCGTATCATTTACGTACGGCATGGTTTTGGCAAGGTTATTGCGTTTTGGCTTCTTCTTTGCTTGAAGTTGTACTTCTTTACCTGGGATAAAATATCGTCCACAGGGCCCAGAAGACCCATTCCCTTCTTTTCCGCTTCCACCAACCCAAGCAATGGTGGAGACCGAACTTATTCGTCAACAGAGCGTCGGCATCATAGGCGCTGGTGCAGCTGGATTGATCACCGGTTATACCCTCCTGCACGATGGTTTTCAGAACGTGCAGCTTTTAACGCGCGACAAGTCTGTTGGAGGCGTGTGGGCTAAAGAACGTGTTTATCCCGGCGTTTCCATCAACAAGTGAGTTCTGTGGCAGCAAGCAGTCTCCGTGGTGTCCGACGCGTTTTTCGGTTTGTAAGCGTACATGGGGAATTCAGGTTCTCTCCTCTACCAATGCCACCTCCTACTCTCCAGAGGAAGACAGGGAATCGCCTTTGTGGCGAGGACATGAGCGCTTATATGGAAAGGTTTGTCGATACGTTTCTTGCGCGAAAAATACGATTCGAGACAGAGATTTTGGACATTCGGCGCGGAAAAGATGGCCCTGGTTGGGAAGTCGAAGTTGTCGATCTCAGGACAGGGAACAAGGAGGTGTTGAGTTACGCTCGCATTATCTTGTGTACTGGGGTCTGTGCTTCTGAACTTCGCTTCTCCGTGCTTTACCAACTTCCATAGGGATGCAGTCAGCCTCTCATTCCTGAGACGTTGTCGGCCAATTCCGCAGAACAGGCTGGTTTCCGTGGGCTAGTCGCACACTCATCTGAGTTCGCATCACACGCCGATCGAATTATGAGCGAGGCTCAATCGAATCAAGATTACTCAGTTGTCGTGGTCGGAGGAGGGAAATCCGCGCAGGAGTGAGTACAGTTGCCAGTCTCGTACCGTTGCAGATCTAACGAGTAGTCGCTCAGCATTTCCTCCCATTTGGCTCGTCACGGCATCAGGGTGACGGTCGTTTTTGAAAAGGTAGACGCTGTATTAGCATACCCCATCCAACTCCCTGACTGGCTCAGGAAGAGCAGGTATGTTTAGGTCGTCCTTTGGTTACATTCTCCTCAACACGACTCTAAGGTGTCTTGGAATATTCTCGCCACACATCGAGCTACGAACCCGTCTAGAGTAAGCTATAATGTGGTGTAGTAAACATTGATCCTGAGTGGCTATTGATCAGACGCTTCTTACACACCACCACGCTCGGAAGCATGATTACACGCGGTTTCTGGAAAATTTTAACATGGAGTTCTGTATGTGGTTCGTCATTACATCTCAGCGGTATGATAATAACGACACGCAGTTCGACATGTTGAAGATTCCAAAGGGTTCACCTCTGCGGAACGCCCACTCGTTATTCTGGGGCATTCGTACAAACGATGAGGGAACTGGGAGGCAGGACGGGTTCCATGCCCTCGTGAACCAAGGAAAGATTAAGCTTGTCGCTCCAACTAAGGCAGAATGTTACGCTTCAGACGGGGAGTCTATCGTGTTGTGGGGCGAGCAGACGCTTCGAGCGGATGCTGTAATTCTTGCTACTGGGTTTGTTTCGTCCTGGACAGGTATCTTCACTGGTGAGTTATTGACACGTTTATATTGGTAATGCTCATGGCTGCCTCAGAGAAAACGATCGACGAGCTCGGAATAGGAAGGCACGCTCCTTCGACAAAAAACGTTGACGAATGGAGACATTACAAAACGCTCGCATCACCACCGGCGACCCATCCACAGGGGAACCAGTGGGCATCATCGATCTATCGTGGCCTTGTCCCAGCAAAAAACATTATCAAACGAGACTTTGCCATCAACGGCGCCGTAGTAAGCAGCATCGTTCTTAGCATCTATGTCGACATCTTTCTCACCAGTATCGTTGACGTTACGTCTCACATCTTGGTTAATGGAACAGTTCACGACGAATAACGGATATGGATTCGAGGTGACGGCGCACTGGATATCGTCCTACTTTCTTGGGGACAAGATGCGCTTACCTTGCACGGTGGACCAGGCGCTGGCGGAAACGGAGCGGAACGCCGCCTGGATGAGGAAGCGATTCCCAGACATGCTGTCGTGGGTGAATGAGAGCTACAGTAGTGGACTCGCATTCTGGTCGTACGTATTGACGACTTTTGTCGCTCTCTTTTTGTCCACCCTTGACTGATCTGGGCACACCAAGGTGGCCACAAACGATCGACGATTTATTGGATGACATAGAGGTTCCGAGTATGCGGTCCGGTGGAAACTGGCTGACGTGGCCGTTCAAGGTCATCACCATGGATGAAATTGCGACACTGAGCGAAGAACGACGGGCCAGACGAGAGGCGAACAGGACATAGGGAGGGATGCATCTGTGCCCACCGAAATCGCCAAGAAATCTGAACATGAAACTACGCTCTCAGCGCCCCTATGTTTTATCTTGGTTACTTGTGTGTTTGGATACTCTCCCCGGGTTTGATCGAGGTACTAGAAGAATAAGGAAGGATTGTTTATATACCGACCTCCTGTCGATGCTTTTTCGGTAAAGATGCTGTGTACTTGTTGATCACTATTGAAGTCGATAACCTCGGATGAGTTTTAGCCGTTGGAGTTACTTTTCTGGTGATGTTGGGTTCTTGTGTTGGATTGCGTCGCAATGACACTTATTTCATGCAGTAGCTGAGTGTATCGCCAAAGCGAGGTTCGCCGCCATCGTCCTAGTACCGTTACAACGGATTGAAATTCTGATTCATATCAAATGGATTCGTATGTTTCGGGGTAGTCTTCCACGTGTCACCGGTCACCGTTCGTCTGAATGGAAGCATCTAGAGCTTCCCATTCACTATTACATCCCTCTCCCCCTCCTCTCAATCCCAACTCTTGAGCGTCTTATTCGCCTCTTCGTACAACACCTCAAATGCGTGGTGGATATCCGCCTCTTCAGTGCGTTCCGCTCCAACAGCACAGCGAATACAAATCGTTCCGTTCAGATCTGTCTGGGTAAACGCGACGTCGTGCCGAGCAGACAAGCGCGTATAGAACGCCCGGTTGAGCGCGTTGAGTTGTACAGCGTTCAGGGACTGTGCCCCTGACGTTGGCGTGGGCGGTTCAAGTCGAAACACGCTCAGGGAGAGACAGGGCGGCGTGACGAGCCGAAAGTGGGTGGATTGCTTGATAAGTGAGACAAAGGTGTCGCTATGTTGGATTGTCTGCGTGGGAAATACATGTGGGAACGAGAGATGGCAGAGGTTCCAGAGCGTGTGCCGGTGAGCCGAAGAGTATGGAGTGGTGACGAAAAGAGAGGAGACTCACCTGGCGGATATACCTTTGGAATCCTTGTACGCCGTAAGACCTCAGAACGAACCACACCTTGAGGGCGCGGAACCGCCTTCCAAGGCCCAAGTGCCAATTGCGGTAGTCGATCACCGTACCTGATCACAACAGGGATGGATCACAGAGGTGTGGGACATCGAGATCGTCGTAAGGGAAACGACTTCAGAAATGCGAACACACCTGCATCACCGTGTTTCGATCGCAGAAACTCGGGCGTCACATCCAATGCATCTGTCAAGTTTTTGCGTTCCCGTACCCATAGCGTGGAACAGTCAAAGTTGACGAGTCCCCACTACAAATGCGGGGAGACGTTATGGGGGTTTTGAGAGGAAGTACAAAGGTATACCTTGTGAAAGTTTGTGCAGAACGAGTCTGCATACTTGTTTATGTCATCGAGTAAGCAGAGATCTCTGTATTCTGGACACGCCATCGACATGCCAGCCCATGCGGCATCTACATGGAGCCACAGAGAGGGAATGGTAGCGACTACCCCACCCCCGGACTTCTCAGGGTAAATCCTTGTTAGCATAGCGACGACTCACCGATGTCGCCGAGTTCTCCGAGATGGTCAATTGCGCCTGAAGAAGTGGTACCAACTGTGGCAACTGCAAAAAATGTCCTTGTCAGGAATGAACCATCTCCTGAGAAAACGTCCGCGTGAGAGCGCATACTGAGAATGAACGGAAACAAGCCGGCATGGGCATCTTCTTCCAGCGCACGCTCGAGCGTCGCACCACGGAGGGCGTAGTTGTCCTCTGCCGCGACTTCGAGCGCGCGAACGTTCAAACCTAATATCAGTCCTGCTTTTTTCCCTAGCGAGTGCGTTTGTGTCGTCGTATACAATACCAGTTTCTCTGTGGGTACATCAGGGTGCTGACGCATGTACCGCGATCGAGCGGCGACGGCGGCGACAAGCGTCGAATCGGATGCCGTCGTCTATTTACACACACGACGCCAGGTGAGAGTGAGAGGAAAGAAAGAACAACGATATCGACCTGGATGACACCCCCTCCAACCCCAGACGTATTGTTAAACGCAACGTCGAGACCAAGCATATTCGCTGCCCAATCCATCACCACTGCCTCGAGCTCTGTACATGCTGGGCTGACCGACCACTTCCAGTCATTTCCGTGGGTCACCATTATCGAGCGGGGAGGGGTAAGAGGGTAAGCTACGGTGTGAGCACGAACGAATGTGATGACACAAGAAGATGGGGACGGGGCTCACGTTGAATCCAGGGTTGGGTCCAATACCATTTGCGTAGAGGTCCCCGAGGATGGCTTCAAATGTGCTCGCGGTGGGGAAGTAGGCAAAGAAGCGTGGATGTTGCCAGTGCATCAGACCTTTATTTTTATTTTTAAATTTCCCGCGGAAGTGTCTCAGCGTTGGAGTTTAGATGGCGAGAGGTAGTGGCGCAGATGCGTACCGGGGAGGATGAGCTTGTGGTAGTCTTGCGTGATCTCCCCAAAGGCCTCGCCTACCTGTGGTGCTGTCGCTGTGGTAATTGTCGTGAGATTAAGGCACAGAGGGACACGAGATATCGACGGAGGCGTACAAGGGAGAGCCCGTCTGAGATATCCAGGTTCTACTTGTGATCCTACAGGTTTGTTGCGGAGGGAATAATAGTAGTCACATATGTGGTCTATCGCCTGATAGCCTGCACGGCGAAATCTATGCATCCAGATTAGCGAATGTGTGATGAAGTGTACTTGCGACCAATCTGCCAAGGTCACTGACTGTTCAATGTCCATGTCGATAAAGCGCGAAATGCCCGGGAACAAAAACTCGACTTTGAAGTCGTGAACGGGGAGCCCTATGTGTTCCTGTGTCAAATGGATTATCTGAATGTATTGGTTACCCTGCCTTTTTGCTTTCAAAGTATGGAAGTTGTGAGTGGGAAGGGGTTCGGAATGGAGTACACGCGAAGTGTATGGCCTTTTTCTATCTCACAACTTGACCCAGTGCGCGCCGCAAAAAATATCCGAGTTCGGCGTTCCGGTCCGAGTAAGGATCCAAGATATGACATTGACAAACCCGAAGTCTCGACGGAGTCACGAAGATAATCGATAACCTTAGGCTCAGTACGCTATTGAAGAGGCGGAATAGGGTGCAGTTTTCGAGCCTGCGCAAGGGCCGCGCTGGTGTGCTAATCGGAAGGACGAGGATTTTGAAGGAGGTGACTTTGCTGTGACCTTTGAACTATTAAAGAGAAGCGAGAAAAAAAGCGGTGCACAGCCAACAAGACCACATGAAACAACGAAACTTTGAAAGCAACGGTCGAACAAGTCGACGAGAGTGTCACAGAGTATTTCCTGAGTTCCTCCTCCCCAAAGGGGCGAAAAAGTCTTTCGGGTCCGACTCGTTTGAAAGTTGACACACATTGACAGACTCCGGCTTATTATAAGTGTCACGTGAGGAGCGGCTCGCGCGGTAGCCTCGTGGCGACTCGGCCCACTCAACACACAGCGCAGTGGCAAGTTCATCGTCCTCGACGACACCCAACCATGAAACGAAACCAGTCGTCGAGGGCATCGTCCCCGACGCCGACCACATTCTCCGGAATTTCCAACTACCGCACGGAATCATACCGCCCATTGAAAGATCAGGGATCCGTGCCAGCGATGCCCTCGTTCGATTCCAAGGTTATTGCCAGGACTCATTACAACGAACTACAGCAATACCTCGTAGCATACCTTGCCAAATGTCCGTACAAACCACTGACGTTCATTGACCCCTGGAAGCTTACACGGATATTGCAGCACCTGCAAATTCTCGTTCGACTGCCCGTCAGAAGCTCACCCGGCTCACGAAGCAGCAGTTTCAAGAACTTTCTACTGATGTATATGACGAGCTCGTTCGCCGGAAGATGAACACACCAGAGAACGAAAGTGCGTGTAATTGGTGGATACTATGATCTTACAGCGCCCATCCATTCTCGAACCCAGTACCCTGTCTACCTGCGCGTGACGAGTTTCATCCAAAGAGGAACCAGGCACGACAGAAACTCGCTACACTTCCAACCCCTCGATTCGAAGATCTATCATCTGATGTCTATTTCGAGCTATCGAGACGTTATCCTGAATTCAAAGAGGAGGTCAGTGTGGGGTTTCCAGCTCACATCGCCTTGCTGATTTTCCAAACCCTCATCTGACAGAACGAAACTGGGACAGCTCCCGTCGGTTCTCCGGGATCAGCTTACGATGATATGCCTTCACCAGAATTCCACGCTTCGCCTCGGTTGGATGCTCCTACCCTCCCTCCAGCTTCTCGGATAGCACGTATTTCTGAAGAGAGAGGAATGGATAGTGGATACGGATCCCAGTCTTTAGGTCGGCGCCCTTCGGAAGACGGGTTCGGGAGACATCGACCTAGCGACGATGAAGCACCACCTAGACGTAGCGACGATGCCTACGGATCGGACACCAATCCTTACAGCATCAGCTCTCGAAAAAAGCCGTCCCAAGATATTTCACGTGGGCCAATTCCAGACTTTGGTCGCCGGCCGAGCGCATCGATCAGCATCCATAGCGACTCTACGGGAACAACAAACGCTCAGAGTGCGACCGCAACGAGTGGTATGATCATCCCGAACAAGAGCACGATCGCAGAGGAGGACATCGAGGTACCCTACGGGCGCGAAGAGGTACGAGACAGTTCGGTCATGGCCGTTGGTGATCGCGGCAGAGACGGAGATAGGGATCCCTACGCTGGGATGGAGGACGAACATGAACACGAGGGTCCCTCCCTGGGAGGCTTGAGCGCGCTAGGTGCGCGACTAAGGAGTCAAGTGTCAGGAGATGTCCTGGACGATGAGGAAGGAGGCGGTACAAGAAGTGGCGACGATTACTTTGACAAGTTCTCACTTGGACGGGCGTCTGTGACATCTGATCGATCTGCTGGTGCCGCGAGGAGCATAGGGGGGCGAGCGAGCGTGGGGGGAGAGGATCATGAGCGGTTGAGACGAGAGTATGAATACAAGATCGCGACGATGCAAGGCAGGATCGTGACATTGGAGCGAGACCTCGGAAATGCAGAACAACGAGAAAAGGATTTGCGCGAAGGCCAGCAGCGGATCAAACTATTGGAGGAAGAAATCGATGGTTTCCGCAAGGTGAGTTACGATTGAAACTGAATCCTGTTTTATGTTGACTCTCTGTGCAGCGCGCCGAAGAACATGGGTCTGCAATGAGAGCACTGGAGAAAGAGCTTGACGAACTTCGTGATCTGCGAGCTAGAGATAAGGAGAGGGAAATGAAGCGGGCCCAAAACGACGAGGAAGAGCTCCAAATACTTCGAGACCGCATTGAGCGCCTCGAGGATGAGCGTGAAGGTGGTTTGCCACGAGTTTGTCCTTTCAAGTCAGCACCATCTTCTGTGTCTGACCTTTTAAACAGGATGATGGTGACATGATTGAACAACTTCGTTTGGATATGGAGAGTCTAATGTCCGAGTTGGCGGATCTGGGCCGTCGGAACGACGAGTTGATGACTGCGAAGGATGCGGACCTCGTGGTCATTCGTGATCTAGACAATCAGCTGAAAGAATACAAACGCAAGTATGAGCTGGCGAAAACTGAACTGAGAAGTGTCAAGGGTAAGCCTTCTTTCTGCATCTCATCCGTGCTGATTCCGAGAACCTTTATTTCCCTCATAGCCACTTCTCAGTTGTATACGCAAGCCCCCAAGATGGACGATCAGATGCCTATGGCATCGGACGGTGGGCTAGTAGACATACACGTCACTGCCTTTGTATCAGGAATCGACAGCCTTCTGGCAGCAGGACGGTCAAATGCACCGACGCGCGTCCTCATGCCTATGAAAGCCGTTGTAAACTCTACCTCTGCGATCATCGAAGACGTTCGAGCATACGAATCACGACCTACACGTGTCAACGTCGACGTTGATCATCTCCGCTCTCTTCGTGAACGTCTTGAAGCAACCCTTTCGAACCTCGTCGTCGCAACTAAAACGCACGCCATGAGCTCTGGAATGTCCCCCGTCAGTCTACTCGATGCTGCTTCGAGCCACGTCTCTGCGACCGTCACAGAGATCTCGAGGCTCATCTGTATTCGGAAGGCCACACGAGCCGAACAGGAAGAGTTCTCGGTTCCTTCACTGGCTTCACAGCCTTTGCCGTCCCTTCGCTCCATCGAAGAGCTGCGGTCCGGACACGAGCGCAAGTCGTCTGCTACGAGCTCGAGGCGTGGAGAAGGGGAATCGCTGGCTGCTAGATTCACAGACCGACGAGGAGCGTCATCTTCCGAGCCCTCGAGTTCCAGCACGAACTCGCCTCCCCCTATATTCGACAAGTCACCCATTCCCGGCAATGAAGTCATCAGTGACGACTCTGCACCACCCGAAGATGCGTGGTCTGAACTCAAGGTGCGTTTTGCGTTCTGCAGTTCAGGGCCGTTGTTGATATTCTCCACAGCCTTATCTCGAAGCTCAGACTGAATCCATCGTATACGCCATCCAAAGTGTACTCTCTGGCGTGCGCACTCCGATACCGGCACCAACTCTGAACGAGAATCTGACGCAGATCATCACGATCGTGACCAGCATCGTTGCCGTCTGCAGCGGCAATCTACCTCCCACTTCTGCGCAACAAGGCGCCGAGATTTTAGAGCAACTTTCTGAACACGCAAAGAAGCTTCAAGACGTACAGGCGCTACCGGAAGTGACGAAAGAGTCGAGGCAGATCATGGCCAAGTCCAGTTTTGCTGTCGCGAACGCGATGAAGGGACTGATGAAGCTAGGGGAGCGGTAGGAGTCGGTGTGGGCGACTCGTGGACTGCAGGCGTTTCCTCTCTTCTCTCCTGTTTTTTTCTTTTTTCGTTCAAACTGACCATGCAGTGCGTGCGCGGGTTGATCATACCTTCCTATGTCAGTAATATCCTAGTATTTCGCCTCATGCTCTTCCGCTATGTTATATCCCTCCACGTGTTAAAATATCGTTACATGACAAGCCTCGTTCCTCAATGTTGAACGTTGACTGCAGACCCCATAAAATGAGGTTTCACTTTGCATTGGCACTGGATGGTGCCTCGTCGAGTCTGTTATCAAGCGAGTTTGTCCTCGAGCGCATCATGGGGCACGTATACACACAAATACAAATCTCGTACATGTGTCACAATGGGGTCTGCAATGTCTAGGAGAGATCTAAAGGCCTAATTGCTGCTCTATATGCGAATCACGCGCATACACGCAACTCGTTCGCATACAAGAGAACAGCATTCAACAGCATTCAAGCCCGTCCTAGATATTGCAAACCCTATCGTGGGTCGTGATCTACGCTAAATCGGCGTCGCCAAGAAGTTTCATCTCGTCGGGGCAGCTTTCCTGGATCTAAGATCCACGATGTACGGGACCCTAAAAAGCATAAATAAGTGAATAAAATGTGAGTAAACTACCATTTGCGATAACCAAATTGAAACATTTACCTGATTCATACGGTCTACAGGATGATGGGCCTGGATCCGCTGATCCATGGGATGACAGAACTTCCGGATCGGGCTCACGCTGTCTTCGTGCGCGAAAGAGACGTATGACCGACTGTGCAACTTGATGGCCGATGGCAATCGAGTCCCTGTCACGCTTCCCGATCGCAGCTACCGTTGCATCCGCGTAGACTATATCGAGGGCCTAACAGGAAAATTAGTATTGTAACAATAATATGCAAGTGAGATGACGTACGTCAGGTGGAACGCACCACGCTCTCCGAGTGGGACAGGGCACCCGAGTGTAACGGCGGACATGGATAACGCGATCCCGAAGTCACGTGCAGGTATAGCGCATCGTGTCTTGGCGAGACCATAGATAAGGAGTATCCCAATGAGATGGTCGATGTAATGGCAACATTACACTGCCAGTGGGGGAGGTTGCAGATTCGTTGATGTGTCTGTATCGGCGGCGGGTGGTGGTAGCAACCATATGGGGACGATGATGAGGGGAACTACTGAGAATCAGGAGGTTGGTGGAAACTGCGTGGAAGGCAGACACGCTAAGACGCTAATCAGACGACACAGTGCGTGAACGAGCAGATGTATAGAGAAAAGGAGGGGAAAACAAGATGCTCGTCTATCATGTCTACGATCCTCTTATATACTGTTCTGACATGGGATTCTAGAGTCGGAGTTGACATGACGGAATGCAAGTGATAGTGCATGATGCATATGTGTGAGTACGCCATCGAGCAAGCTTACAAGTTGGGTGCTTCGGCAAGATAACAGTGAATCGTGGGAAGAAATTTGTAATGTCCCTTCCAATTTGTTCTCAATTGGATCGCTGACTCATCCTCTCTCATTCCAATACAACCAATACGTTCATGACCAGCTCGACCAGTGTCTGATCCAATTTCGATTATATCAATTGGACTGGGAACATGTCAGAGAAATGGTGGGTATGTCCCAAATGGAAGGCACGCCGTTGCGCGATACAATGACAAGCCGAGTCGCACCTCGCCATATATGCAAACTATCTAGGAAAGTCCTCCAGTGAAACTATCATGTCCCCTTTTAAAATGTTCCTTTCTCTGATATTCATCGCGTTGTCTCCCGTGGACGCGACTCCTCTCAGTCGTCGTAGCGACAAGGCCACCCTTCGTTTTGCGACAAAGATCAATGGGCGTGGTACCTTTAGCATTACTGAGAAGGACCGCGTTCGTGCCCAGATCATGGATAAGTCTGGCCAGCTTGGCAAACGCAGCGTGCTTTTCGGCGTCGCAAACAAATGGGGTCACCTACACCGCTCAGGCCAACAACCTGTACGCGGATCTGCTGTCATTGTAGATGCGGAACCCGACTGGTTACAGACACGCTTCCGATTGATTCTGGAAACGCCAACACATTCGCAGGAGCAAATAAGCCGTACACCAACACCAGTATGTACTAGTCACGACACCGGGAATACTGTTGTATGTTTTTGATGCTCCCATATCGTTTGCGTTGAACTGAGATGTGGTCATAGTCAATATCTTACGGTTGTGGGAGCTAGTCTGGAGAGGAATGGATTGATAGCGTCACCCTTGCTCCTGTGTGGTAATCGATCAACAATCTATCAGCGTAGCCGACCGATCCGCCGGTTTCACCGACATTGATGGTGTCCTTGGTGTATGCCCTGTCGACCTGACTCAGGAATACAGGCACGGTCCCTACGGTGTTGGACAACATTTTCTCTCGAGGGGCGACTCCGAGGAGGTGCTTGGTGTGTACTTTGTACCGGTCAGGTTGACGAGCGACGGATAACTCACGTTTGGCGGTATTGATAGCATCGTCACCACTAGTCCCGTGGACTATGTTTTCCTCCCGGCCACCTCGCCTGCGTCCAATTACTGGGGTATCGAGCGGCCGATCACTACGGGAGCGTAGGGGGGGCGAGTTAGCCTGGGGGGAGAGGATCGCGAGCGGTTGAGACGAGAGTGACGATGCAAGCAGGATCGTGACACTGGAGCGAGACCTCGGAAACGCAGAACAACGAGAAAAGGATTCGCGCGAAGGCCAGCAGCGGATCAAGCTATTAGAGGAAGAAATCGATGGTTTCCGCAAGGTGAGTTACCTTCGAAACTGAATCCCATTTTATGTTGACTATTTGTGTAGCACGACGAAGAACATGGTCCACGCTTTTACGAGCATGATGATACCTCAAACGACGACTTGCTTTTTTCCAACCACCAAGGAGACAAACGAACGCCGCATGGCTTCATTCACTATTGTTCCAAAAGACGC
The DNA here is from genome assembly GCA_038092555.1 of Boletus subgraveolens. Classification (NCBI taxonomy): domain Eukaryota; kingdom Fungi; phylum Basidiomycota; class Agaricomycetes; order Boletales; family Boletaceae; genus Boletus; species Boletus subgraveolens. The sequence continues at coordinate 18,534 of JBBPQP010000250.1, read as the reverse complement.
TGAGTGAGGAAAATTCGGTGTGATTAAATTTGCCCTCAATACTTCCGAGGTCCTCAAGCTCTCAGTCAGACTTTACATTAATACACTCGATTGACACTTCCTCATACATGATTCCTTCCAACACACGACCCTCAAACTGAGAGGCGGATGGTACACAATTACGCGAGGGTAAGGAGGGATGCGACCCTACATTATATGCAATAATCGGGGTAGAGAGCAAGAAATGAAAACGTTCTCTGCATGAATCGAAGAGTCTGTCGGTCTCATCGATCTTGTTGTCGCCGGGACCGCTGTCCCTTGCACTCTCTGCCTGGTGGGATCCGCTGCGGACCCAGCAATCACTACCCAAAGTCCACATCGACACTAAGTGGTTATGATGCTTCAATGCTTCAAGTCGAAACACGGTCTCAGTTCAGCATAGATCGATACTTGTGATAAACTCACATTATGCCAATCTCCTCTGGATTCATCTTCCGATACTTCATCTCGTCCCATTAGTTGGTCGACCGGAGCTTGTGCCGCCACTTGGTCGAACTGTGGACCTGTAAAAGAGGATGATAAAGTTCAAGTACTTGGCGCCAGGGAGAACAGTTGGAGTGGACAGACATACTTGACACTGCTACCATTGATTCTGATGTCTGGCTTCCCCATCGTTGGTAGGAAGGGTTCAATATTAAGACTCGGGAAGGAAAGCGTGGACTGAGACAGTAGGGCAGCGGGGGGAATGAGCATGACAAACCGCCATAATCGGCTTTTATTGGTCTCCGATTCCATGTACCGACAGGCGGAGTTTCAAAAGCAATGCCTAGCTGATACCAGTGCATACTAGTCTGTTCGGCTCGCCGTCTGCAGCTTGCTACTGATGCCGCATGGGTCCGTGCACTCATGTCCAATGTCCCAACAGACGTGAAGCTTCCAATTTGAATGTTCATGGATTGGGATGTTGCTTGCTAATTGAAGGACGCGCGAGATGTAGCGAAAACGAGCAGCCGAATCTGATTAATGCTTCAGCATGTATTGAATTTCCTTGATTAAACCTACTTAAATGTCGCTTCCAGCGCCAACTCGTTTACATTCCTCCCCTCCGTCATGATGCGAGGCGATGCGTCTGGTTCACATTTCCAACCCTCCGCTCAACATCAACATCTCATCCCTGTAATTTCGTCGAACACTCTGCGTTACAACAGGTCTTCCTCGTGAGTGGACTTTCACCACCCATCAATTTGACGATATATTGACCCTCCCCCTCAGCATTCAGCCCCATTACCAATCCATCGATGCGGGCCCAGCCCAACACTGTCGCAATGGGTCAGCACGAAACTTGGCTCTACTTCATTTTGTAGCTGAGACATGTGACACCAGTATACCTTCGGTATCAAAGTGGCGACGCCTAATACACCCAGAGGGACAACCATATTTCGTGCTAACTGGCGAATTTGAATTCGAGGTTGTCACTGCCGCCAACATCGAGGATGTACACACCGAAGGGCAAATTATAGATTTCGCGAAATTAGCGAGCAGCGAACTGCAGTATCATGGCATCAGGGTTCCACTCAGATGCGAGCTGGTCTTGGAGCTGGAGGATGATTACATCTCCTGCAATTATTATTTTGTGGACCATGTCACAAAAAGGTTATTCTGGCTTACAGATGTGCAGACCGAATCGCTCGGTATCCCGCCAGCAAAGTCTCTCTCTCATCTCGGTACAGTCTATCATACTGGGGGTGCACTACTGCTCATTGTCACGTAGAACCCATGCTGCAGGCTTACTACTGGGTTTACGTTGAATACTTCCCTATGCATCACGAATCCCGTCAGGAGGGATACATCCAGTTTGTTGAAGACCTTTTCAACATCATCTCTCACGGCCGAGCTGGTATGGGACATCTTGAATACCGGCTGCAGTCTAACTGGCTAATATTGTGGTAAAACAGACAGATTGACGTCAAGGACGTCGACGTTTCCGTACACCGCAGACATGTGCCAACAGTTTTTAGAGCTGCTGTCGAGGAAAAGAGGTAGATCGATCATTTGCATTTTCGAGACTCCTTAACATGCTCTACGTCGCAGGACAGTGCATTGATGGATATACGCTCTGTTACGTGGGTGAGAATTACTTTTGGGGTTTCACACGTTTACTCTTAGAAGTCCTGATCATACTCCGCCAGCACGCATTGCAGGTCCAATAAGTGCGAGAAGTGATGTGTTTGATAACTGGCCCTAACATTTATTTTACAGTGAACCAGCGTTTCAATACGTACTATGGGCAGGAATTCGCACAGTTAGACAGACAGCAGTATCTCACCGATTCTTCCGAACACCAATGGCTGTGGACTGTAGTCAATTTACTAATGTGGCGCATTCCGTGGTACTATAACAACCTCCTGGAAGACATTTATGCAAATGGATCGGTATCGGATCAGTGGATACATTTCCTGTCGCTTTGCATTGCCGATTGGACGAACAGCTTATTATGGGTGCGTCCACGTGCCGAGTCTGAGCTGACACTCATAACGTTTTTGCCTGTAGAGCCTCCCAGTCTTAATGTGAGTCAAAGAATACCCAGCCTGGTTCCACTTTGAAGAGACGATTACAGTGCTGGTATCCTTCTCGCAACTATGGGGGGTGCCATATCTGCCGCAGTCCCGTCGGTTCTTTCTAGCGCGATGAGCATTTCTTCCGCCTCCTTTCTTCATCTATGGCATCAGTCATTCGTTGAGGCCAGTCCTGCTGATGGCGTTTGTATCTTCAATACTAATCTTGGCTCAATATTTTCACTGACTTCACGCCAGATTTACTACATCCGCCTTGCTAAATCCAGAACCGTCGGATTCCTCCTGTTGTCCTTCGTATTCAGTCTGCCTAAAGCGAGCTACCTCTGGGGCGTCCTGCTTCTCATAGTCCAATTCCTCCTCGTCGCATACCACAAAGCCATCGGACTAGTCGTAGCAGTGGCTGTGCTTGTCATCATTCTCATACTGGGCTTGGTATGGCGGGTGATATTTCCAGAGGAGCCATACGTCATGTCTCTTCTCCGGTCCTTTATTTCTCTCTTTATCCCTCGTTTGTATTCAGCTGACACGGACGAAGAAGCCTTGATGGTATGAGTATGCATCTGTCTCCACCAGTCACTGCCGCAAATCTGGAGGGAGGTGTTATTTCTGCTGATGCGCAGTCCGCCACAGCAGTATTTATGCCAGGCTTCACGGTGCGTCTAAAACCGCCTGCGGAAACGGTGGGACTGGGGGGGGGGGGGGGTTACGACCTGCCCTTAGGGATTCACAAAGTCGGGGATACGGCGGGAGCACAGGCGCTCCCTTGCTAGTTTTGTCCTACATATGGCATTTTGTACCCCGATGGGACAGGAATGGAATCAAAAAAGTATTTAAGCCAGTCTTGGTATGCACCAGGAGTGTATCCATACATACATCGATTACTAGGGTTGAATAGGTACACACTAGGGAGGAATCAATTACTGTTTTCATTTGGAGGACCGTATGGATGGATTCAACTAACATACAACACTATGCAATCATCTGAGCGGTGGATACAAGTACTAGTACACGACATTTTTTGGAAGAGCAAAGAATTTAACCCTGGGTTGCCATTGAGTAGACTAGAGCGCCAGCACTAAGTTGACTGTTCGTCAGTGCTTCCCTTTGACTGTGGCGTCTGTGAATCTTCTTTCTGATGACAGAGGTCTCATCCCACTCAGCCGGGTGGCTGAAAACCCACTCGGTGGTAGGCTGGCTGACGGTGGCCCACCTACCCGGGTGGCTGGCGTCCCACTCAGACGGGTGGCTGGCAGCCCCCTCGGTGGTAGGCTAGCTGGTGGGAGCCCACTCACTCGGGTAGCTAGTAGTCCACTCAGCGGTATCCGGGTACCTGGTGGCTTACTCACAGGCAGCCCGCTTGGCTGGATGGTGGTGGGCAGTCTTGTGCCTGTGTTCATCGTCTTCCCGACTTGAGCAAGCTCCTGCGCGCAAAACTCGACAACCTTCGTGATGGAAGGGCGGGACGCATTCGCCTCTGAAGGTAGCCAGCATTGTTGCATGAACGTCCATCGACGATCTGTGAGACGACGGTCATCCGACGGCCGTTGTGGGGTATCGTTTCTCGAAATTGCAGCAATGATCTCCGCTTTCGTTCCATAGTCATGGTAGGGAACTTTTCCTGACAATATCTGCTCGGCATCCCGCGGGTAGCATGTTTATTACCAGGGTGAAAAATGACGATGACCTGCAAGTCACGCACCTGCAGCATGATGCTGCCAAAGGAATATATATCACTTTTCTTTGTCAGAACAGTTGTCGGAGTGTTCCTATTCCCTATATCAAGTGACTCTGGTGCTGCCCATCGAAGCGTGTCCATTTCCTGTTTGGATTGGGCGAATAGTGGGGGGACATGCTCATCCAGTAGAGTCACGCGGCCGAACTCGGAGAGCAAAGCTGTCCCGTGCGCGTCGACAGCAACATTTGACTGTATATCGGTCCACGATAGGGTGTGAACGATGCGAGGACACATGAATATAGAACGACATACGCCAGATAGGCCACCGTGTAAGATGTCCTTCGAATGCACTGTTCCGAAAAAAAGATTGGGGATGGCAGGCTAATATGAAAAATCGACACATTGTTGCTTACGATATTGTAAACCAGATGCGACATCGTTGATCTGTAGAAGTGAAATTCAATCCTTTGGATCAGTTAGATAGATATACATACCAATGTAAGTATTTGTGCATCTGTTAGCTCTCCATGCATGCCTTCTAGAAAAGACGTAAGTGTTCCATTTTCAGCCCATGGAGACACCATGGTGAATCGACCATGGTCCTCGGTTGTCCATATTAGTGGTAAGACATTGATATGATCAAGTTCTGACCACACTTCAATCATACGTTGCACTTGCTAAAACAAACCAATTAGAACACTGCTTTACACTCAAAAGATTGTGACGACTCATACGTTTCGCTCCTCGGAGAGGCTGCTGTCTTTGGTAGGTCCAATCTTGATGACCTTGATTGCGGCCTAACAAGACATGTTGGTTGACAATATCAATGGATATGTTTGCACGAGCCTTGATAGTCCGGCGAGGCGTGCAGAGAGTGCCCTGGTAGATGTCCCAAAAAGAGTGCCTTGAACAAGGGACCTCTTCGTCTTGCTTGACACAATCAGTCAGATCGGCTGGCGACTCGATACCGAAGCGACGAAGTGACAAAGAGTTATCTCTTAGGTAGACGACCCCTTACGAGCGAAATGAGTATTCGTAATAACGAGGGAAACAAGATGGTTACTGTTGCTTAAGACAATCAAATAGTGCTCCGACACTAATGCGTCAAGCACGATCTCCAGGTCCTGAAGTTTCGATAACTGCCCCTATATCACCGCCCTGAGTTTGAGCACGAGTACATTAATCAAAGGAAACACGCACTTTTTTGAGCATGGTTATCCACAGATCGTCGTGGGTCACCGCAGCATTAGCGGAAGGTTGCTGTACCACGCGTAAGCAACCATAGTGGTTTCACATTCTATACATCCAAACCTTCGTTAGCAGATACCGGTTGATAATCTCCGATGGATGAGAAGCCTAGTAAACGAAGTCTTCAACTCCCGCAAATTTGTGACATGGGTGGGAATATCCTACTGGGGATGTTGGTGGTATATGCTGGATTATTGCAGTGCTTTCGATAGCGAGTGTTGCTGCTGCCATATTTGCGCCCCTATATCTGCTTACATGTTGACTGGAGGATGAGAGACGGTTGTTCCTACGATGGGAAGGTTGTGCTGCCGTAGTTCCTCTCCCCATAGGTTGCCCCCGAGTAACAGTGGTAGGTTGTCGTGGACGTAGAGACTGTACACCGTCACTGTGCGTGATTGCGAATGATTGTATGAAGATAGTTTGATTATCGCTCCCTTGCCGTTCGATTGGAGGTCCAATCTTGTAGGCAAAGCGGCCTCGGGGGTCCCAATGGGAACCTGTACGGCCCATCTGGAGTTTACCATTTTCCTCTACTAACTCACAGCAAACTCGGACCTCCCGATCCTCCTTCCTATTGAATGATGCAAGAGACCACGAGTGCGTTTGACAGAGTCCAGTGATTAGGTAGAGAGTACTGGGTCTGAATCCTAGGTGGTCACTGGCGAAATTGAACCACGTAGCCCGACGGCCGGGGTCAGCGGCTGCGCTCTTGAGGATAGATTTGTCCCGTGGTGCTAACTTGGAACATTTTGCGCCTTGAGGCACGATGATATGTGCCCCATCTTCGGACAAGGAAGAAGTATACTGGGTTATCACGCGACTAGCAGCGCGATTAGTGAGTGAACGATGTTCGCACAACTGGAGGAAGTTTACCCGTGGTTCGCGGTGTGCGGATCAGTATAATACGGTGCGTCTCTCTCTTCGTCGCGCCAGGATGTTTCGGGGGATGAAAAAACATGTCCAGCATGGAATGTTTCGTGTACATAGATGTTCGGTTCCCCAATCAGTGTGTGACCCACCGGAGCAGGATCAGGAGGACGATATATATTGAACACGGTAATGAAACAGCCGTCTTCATCGACAGTACCAATGTCCCCAATTTCAAGACCCTTGTCTTGGCGAACGTGTGGTAGCAGGACCGGGTCGGGATTCCACAAGGGGTAACCCTCTTGGAACCCGTGCCTTGCAAACTCGTCTTGCCTGGAAAGAGGTGGCACCGAGCGGTGCATACTAGTACAGCTTCGATTGGAGATCCAGCGATATGATCGTGGTTTGAGGCCTTGGGGGTACTGATAAACCCGTGCGAGCAACAGTTGGCCAATGAGCGCTTGAGCGCTGAGCGTAGGCCATTGACGTTACAAAATTTGCGGAATTATGAGACGCGTGCGTGATGTGCCAGTGGGTCCCCTGGCAGCCTCATTCACGTGGGGAAAGTAAGTCGCGAGTTTCGCGACTTATTCTAGGCGTCATGGAGTCTAAATATACCTGTATCACTTCCCACATAGTAGCTTGGTTGCATCCATGGCTAGTTGCAAGCGATGCTGGAAGGGGCCAAAACGAGGTGAGAAGCAATCACGTATAGAATTTCGACAGCTGTAGGTTGACCTGGTTCATCTTGAAGTTGAAGGAGGGTCCTTCAACTTGACAAGTTTTCGACTATCCGAAAAGACCTGGATCCTTTTCTACCATACATTCCTTTCCTGGGGCCAACTCACGAGAACCACCTTATTCAGCATTTAAACCCTTTTGTATCGGCTTGACGAGGTTTCTCTTCGTATAGCGTTTAAGCTGCCAGTACATCCTGGTACACTCAAAAAATTGGTACACCCAGACACAGCATTGTCAGGACAGGCACGGACAGGTGGCTGGACCTCGACAACGGTATCAGAAAGCAATGCAAAGTCCCAATGCATCCAGATTCCAGGCCTCGACCGTGTTCTGATGATCGAGTTTACACCTCTCTTGAATTTAAATGTCGCAGTATATCACACGATGCCATCTCTGCTCCCTTTTTCCGAGTTCGTTCGCGTCGCCAGAAGACGAGTCCGAATGCAGCCGAGCGTTTCCGACCGAGGCATACTGTCATCGAGAGTGTGGCATTGGCAAGAATGGCTTCTTGCGCTATAACTCCTCCCCACCGCCATTCCGCCGATATGTCGGGTATGGACCATCGCTTTTGGATATCACCAGGCTAGAGCTGACATAGTAACACAGCGCAGTTGTCTCTGCGGCCAATGCTCCTCCATGGGATTATGTCTACGTACACCCCATCTGAAAACGGAGGGTCGTTCCCGTACTTGTATATATTATACTAATAATACACCATTTTTAAGTCATTGCGTTCGCGCCTGCGCAAGAGTGACAAAGAGGGTGCTTGCGATAACCGAGCTGCCTAGTTCTATCCGTTTTGCGTTCCCGTGTCTCGGTCAATGACGTGCGTGGCACTGTCTGGTTCAAGTTAGTGTGTCTCCAGGTTGTATCGCTTTCCCTCTCTTTACGTGTCGGTTTGCCGCTCCCAGTTTATACCCTTCCATTGGACACCATCACTTGTCATCCCTTTCTGTTTCAGCATGTCACTCAATCCGTGTATCCTTTCCATCCCGCAAAGATAAGCGACGGTTACGATATGATGTTCGTGCCTGGCTCAGCGCTTATACACCTTTCTTTGAGATTTTATTGTCCACGATTGAAAGGCACGGTCTTCGATGACATGAGAGGCCCACAGATGGCTGCACATACTGGATCGTGAGTTTTCAAATGTTCTTTGGTTTAGAGACTCACGAATAACATCTCTTTTGTAGACAATCAGATCAGTCGAAGCTGGTCTTTGATAGGTCCAAACCGTGAGTGTCTACGTTACTAATGAGTCGAACCAGCATCGACATCGAATTTATGGTACAGGAATCCGGCTACTGCATCCCTGGATCAGCTGAGTGAGCCAGAATATCAACAGCAATTACGATATTTGTTATCGTACGCCTTCTAGCATTCAACTCGAAACTTCTTGCTCATAGATGTAATGCTTCATCTAGATCCGAGTCCAGATCTCCTGACAGAACCAGATACGATTACTCCGCTGATGGGTAGGTACGATATCCGTTACTGTGTTCGGAGCTAAGGAAGATTGTTCGTGCAGCGACAAAAAACTCCACGATGTTCTTTGCACAGAGATATATTCCCATGTATTCAGTAAACTACCTTATCGTCTCATCAACCTACGGCAGAGGGAACTCGAGCTCCAAGACAGATCTGCCGTGGCCAAATATCTCACGACATCTGAGAAGCTCGCCGATGGTGTGGATACAATCAAAACAATGGAGCGCGAAACATTCAGGCATCCTGGCCACAAGATGCCACATATCAAGCGGGAGGAGCTACGAGATGAAGCTATCACCAGATGGGTCGAACATGTGACGAAGTTCACCGTCCTCTCGCATACGTGGGAACGAGGGGAGCTTTCTTACGACGACTTTCGGGGCCAAAAGGATCTCTCAGGCTCGCACCTGCGTCAGAAGGACAGTGATCAGACTCGGAGCTTGGAGAAACTACACAACTTCTGCCACCTTGCCAAGGAATATACCGAGTTTGCTTGGGCAGACAACATCTGTATCGACAAATCCATCAACCCCGAGCTGGATGAATCGATCCGCTCTATGTTTTCATGGTATCACAATGCGGTCATATGTATCGTCTACCTCGCTGGAACGAGCTCCCTCCTTGACCTCGCCTGTGGCGACGGTGATCGGTGGTTCACGCGCGGATGGACCTTGCAGGAACTCCTTGCTCCACAGCGACTCAAGTTTTACAGCAAAGATTGGCATCGTCTTACTGACTTCCTCAATGACAAGATATCCAAGGAGGATGAGAGGAAGCTCAGGTTGCTCAATGACAGAAGCCTTTCCCGTCAGCTCGACCTTCTCACTGGTACCCTTCTGAAACAGACGGGTATATCCATTGAGCATATCCGCAACTTTACCCCAGGGATTCATCATCCATCTCTTCCGGACCGTATGCGGTGGGTTGCTCGAAGAAGCACTACAAAGGAGGAGGACCAATCCTATTCGTTGATGGGCATGTTCAACGTCAGCATTTCCACTGCATATGGCGAGGGCCGAGAACGTGCCTTTTTCAGGCTGTTTCAGGCGATTCTCGAAGTTGGATACCAACGAGACTGGTTCATATGGACTGGCCAGTCGATTTCACCTTCTATTCATCCATCACGTATGATTCCTTCTTCTCCCGATTGCTATGTTCGTTTTGGGCCTCACGCACGCAAAGGGGGCATAGGAGTACTTGACGAGCCTGTCGGGTTGACAAATCTCGGTTTACGGATGACGATCTTGTTCGTCCCCGCAATCGTCAAAGAGTCAGGCGAACTCTCCAGATTTCATGATTACATTCCTCCACATGTCACCATCGCATGCCCTTCAGTATCCAACGAAACGGTCGAGATACGAGGCATCAAACGTCCTCATGATCCCAAGCACTCGAGCGAAGAGGAGTTTGCACTTGGCATCCTTAATGTCAACCCCGAAGGTGGTGCGGAGTATCCAGACCGCCTATTTGCTATCCTGCTGCAGAGAACCGTCGCTCGAGGGTCTACATATGGGAGCTGGAAAAAATGTGACACGGACGAGATCATTACTTTCGAGCGCTATGACAAACACAAAATATCCAAAGCCGAAGTAGAGGGGCCCATGGAGCCCCGGGGTACGCACACCAAAAGGAGAGAGGAGGTCCAGGCGAAGATGAGTTTTCGGACGATGTACTTGTGATGGTAGACGTTGGAATTGAGCCCCTCGGTCGATGTTGCTAATCAGGCTGATACCTTTGTAGTCGAAATCCTGGCTTATGCGCAGCACACACTGTGTCTCTATTTTTTGCTCGCTTTTACCCCACATTTCATATCGTCCGAGTCGGCTCCAAATGGGTGCCATCACTGAAGGAAACGGCGAACCAGGGAACGTGGTAGGCTCGTCTCTTCCAGAAACCACCAGGGATGCCGAGTCTGAGCAAGTAGGGGCGGGAGTCTTACTTACCATCGTGCACCAATTTTCAAGTCAATTCAAGTTCCAGCTCGTTTGCGCTGTCTTTGCGTGCATAATAAACATAAGAAGAACCGCCAAAATTGATATGTCACCCCTGTTCGTGGCTCACTGGCTGCGATTGCTTTCACATGGATTTCATCAAGCCCATATAGGATTATTCCAAACGAAGGAATGGCGCAAAGAATGACATATAATGAGGTTGATGTTGATAAGCATTATTAACATTGCATCCCATGACAGCACAAAGAGAAAACACATAACATGCCTTCGCTCGCAAGGGAGGTATAGCAATAATATTCCCAGAATGTTGCATGAAAGGCAGTGTGCCATATCATACTACAGCGTTCTTGAGAAGCAGTGATGATGCTAAGACAGTGTGACGGCGGACAGGGATAAGATGGTGCCAACAAGGCGTGCAAATTGTGGTACTGCTTCCCAGTCTCGGTATACGATTGCGAGGAAAGCAACACTCATGGATAGATGAGGGTGGTGATAAGATAATCGAGGTAATTGAACAGTTTCTCGAGCGGTAGCGGTGGTTACAGACTTGTCGATGCATTTGAAGCGGTGGTTGACCGCGGCATGGTGGCTAACTTTACCGAGAATTAGGGGTTAGACTCTTCGGCAAAATATGGGTGAGCCGTGGGAAGATATTTGTAATATTTTTTCGTCGCCATCATATTACATAACCAACCTGTTCCCAACATGACCGATTTGACCCGTTCCCGATCCGAATTCTGTATATACGGCGAGGCGACGGTCTGGGACGCAGGGACATACAGGAAAGTCCTCTGGTGAAACTATCATCTTCCCTTCTAAAACACTCCTTTCTTTGATATTCATCGCGTTGTCTGCTGTGGAGGCGACTCCTCTCAGTCGTCGTAGCGACAAGGCCATCCAAGTTAGCTTTCCGATGAAGATCAATGAGCATGGAACCCTTAGCATTGTTGAGATGGACCGCGCTCGTGCCTAGGTCATGAAACAGGCTGGTCAGCTCGGGCTCGGCAAACGCAGCGTGTCTTTTGGCGTCGCAAACAGCGAAGTCATCTACACCCACCTCAGGTCGGAGTTGGCAGCCCACCAATAACCTGTACGTGGATCTGCTGTAGCCTATTGTAGATGCGGAAACTGACTGATCACAGGCACGCTTCTGATTGATACTGGGAGCGCTATGACGTTCGTAGGAGAAAATAAGCTGTACATCAAGACTAGCACAAGTCACGAGTCACGGGGAATTCTGTTGTATGTTCCTGATGTTCCCATATCGTTTGCGTTGAGCTCAGATGTGATAATAGTCAGTAAATTACGGCTCCGGAAGCTGGTCTGGAGGGGAATGGATTAACACCGTCACGCTTGCTCCTGGTGTCGTGATCAACCAACAATCTATCGGCGTGGCCGATAATTCTACCGGTCTCAACGGCGTTGATGGTATTCTTGGTGTATGCCCTGTCGACCCGACTCAGGGTACGGTCAGCAATACAGACACGGTCCCCATGGTATCGGACAACCTTTTCTCTCAAGGGACGGTATCCGAGGAGGTTCTTGGTGTTTACTTTGTGCAGGCCAGCGAGTCGACCAGCAACGGAGAGTTCACGTTTGGTGGCTATGATAGCACCGTCATCACTCGCCCCGTGGACTATGTTCCCCTCACGACAACCTCGCCTGCGTCCGATTACTAGGGTATCGACCAGTTGATTACCTACGGTAGTAACACCATCCTGTCGTCCACTGCTGGTATCATCGACACTGGCACCACCCTCATCCTCATCGCGACTGGCGAGTGACGTGTTGAGCTTGACTGTCGCGCCACAGTGCGCTGACGTTTTAGGTTGGGATGTACAGATGCCGTTCCAAAAATATCAGTCCGTGACGGGCAGTACTTTGGACTCTGCCACTGGCCTGCTCAGTACCACCTCCGCACAATATGGAAACTTGGAGCCGTTGGGGTTCAACACCTCGCACGACCTAACGCCTGATCCGGGCAGATCCGCTCAACAGTGTCATTGGAGGTAGCTCTAGTTCGATTTACCTTGTCATCAACGACATCGGAGCCTACTCTGGGTTATTTGAATGGTGGTCTGTACATTCTGCAAGCCTCCGGGACTATAATTACATGTGTAGTCACAAAAACAAAGTGGAGGCTTGGTAGCTTGTTCCCGCATGTTAAGCAATTGCCAATTTACTTGCCACCAATTAGCAACTAGGGTCAGCGTTGCCGACGGAGACCTTGCTGGAACGCCTGTCGAGCATGTCTGTATAATCGTCCTTCAAAGTTCCATGTCTCTTGCCTCGTTCCCTAGTTCTCGTCTCAGGTATATATCAGTGTAAAATCGACTGTGACCTGAATAGCCTAGAGCCTGTTTGGACGTGTTGACGTTTGGCAAAAAATCGTACAAACCGGCGAGGTAATCATCATTCCTGCACCCGTCCGGCTCGGTGGACTCATGGCCCACTTCCCACTCATTAGACGGCTTTACCTCGCCCTCGTTAGCCTTTCCATTCTTAGCGTCGAGACGCTCCTCCGCTTCACGATGCTACTCCTCCCCAGGTCCGCCGTTGCCTGGTTCTACAACCGCTCTCAGGTGCTCTTCGACCATTTCGCGGGTACACGTGGCACACCAACGACAGAGGAGGCTTCGGTCTCCGCTACTACAAAGATTTTTGGGAGCTCTCTTCGCTGTGTGGGGATGTGCGCGAGGAGCACGTTGTCCTAACCAAGGACGGATGGCACTTAACCTTGCATCGTATTCCTAAGCGCAAGGGTGAGGGTACTGCGCGTTACTCAGAGGCACTGGACACGAGGAAACCAGTGGTATACTGTATCTCCACCATGGGTTGTTCACGAGCGGTGAGCTGTGGGTGGGTCTGATGGATGAGGGTCGTTGTTTGCCTTTCGTGTGCTTGCAGGAGTCCTGTGCGCGTACGAACACAGTGATTGCGCACCGCTGTGTCCTGCTTTCTTTCGCCCTCCCCTTCCGCGTCCTCGGCGCCGGCTCCTTTTCCTGCTCGGCGCTACTCAGCCTCTTCAGAAATGCTTCAAACTCCTTGTTCTGCTCCCACGCAATACCGTTGGGATCTCCGAGTCGTTGGTGCAGCAGGACAATGGTGCCGTGTGCTGATGCCTGTCATATCGAGGTTTTGCTAGACCTTGAGGTAGAGGGGGAGGGCTCACCATCAGCCCAGCTCAAATTCCTAGTGTCGGAGGGGATGTGCTGTTTTTGTTTGCGGCCTGTGAAACCCATCAGTACGCGGATTTGGAGAGCACTTTTATGTTTAAGTAATAACCTTCGTGTGATCAAATTTAAATAAATGCGTTTCAGCTTGACAACCTAAGCATCAGTGCTGCGTCACTGCCCATAATAAGTTATTGACCCCGTCTTTTTTGGGGACTGCTACGGTTCCAAGTCGGTTTCCAGACTTTTAATTTACATAACGACAGCATCAACAGCACCGTCGACCCAGTGACAACCCTTTCGAAACGTCTATCGGTAAACAAGGGTACTGTCGCTCATTGCAACATTGCTCAGTTCAGTTTGCCACTTGTTCTCTCAACTGCTTAGCTAGCAACCCCGACGTTAGATGCTCAAGCCCGCAACCTTATCGCCGACGAAGCGCGAATGCTTTCTCCTCGCTCTCCTGCTCTTCGCACTGCTCTCGCTATCTAGATCAGGCATTGGTCTTCGGGAGTCACGCGCTTCACGCTTAGTTCCGGAAAATGTCGTCCAGAAATACGACTCTGACCTTGACTCTGCTTTGGAGGGCGTCGAAGTCCCGTCTACCGAATCAGAGCACTGGCGCACGCGTGTAACATGGCCCTCCAAGCAAATCCCATCAACGACAGTAGTTTCTCATGTCCCTGGTGCGCAATCTGTTTTCCAACCCGAGTTACTACCTACCCCTGCATTCAAGGTTGGACGATATTTGACAACTTGTTTTTGTTGAACGGGACCGTCTATGTCGTCACTGACGACCCAGAGTCCGTCCCAGACCGCACGACCATCACGTCGACGGGCCTCATGATAGAAAACGGCCCCGAGGCTATCGCAGCCCGTCTACCAACTGACCGCGAACTTCGCGTTATCACCACCGACCAAGCAGAAGAACTATTTGGAACAAGTGCGGATCTCATTGATGGAACCACGGTTCGTCATTTGTAATAGTAAACCCACCTTTTCTGACACTCATCCCAGTGGATGGTCAACGATCCACGCCAATAGTACGTCTATTATAACCACGGCAGGAGACCCCGCTGAGCTGCTGCATTTTCTCAGCATTACACATTATTACCATTGGTCTGCCGAGCTCTTCTTCGGGTTCTGGCGGACGTACTCTTCATTAGACCCTTCAATCTCTGCCAATGGATTGTCTTCGCTCCCCGCCTTGCGTCGCATTTGGTTCGTCCACACAGACGCCGACCATTGGAGAGACTACGCCAAAATGAACCAATGGGTTCTCCGCAGTGCATTTCCTTCCACTACCACTGAATACTCTGCGGATTGGCAAGACCGCGCTGAGATGGGGCGGCCAATGATCCTCGATCGTGTCATCTTCTCTGATCGTTCCGCTGCGATGAAGGGCGAAACCTTCCAGCGTACGAGACGCACCGCCTCCGAGGCGTTTGCACTCCCGGGAAGTGTGCACTGGTGGACCACGATCCGCGATGCCGTGACGAAATTCAGTCGTCTGGACGACGGTTTTGATCCTTCATCAAAACCTGTCATCACCTACGTCTCACGTCAGGCCTGGGGCCGACGCATGCTGATCCAGGAGGACCACCAGAAGCTTGTGAAGGAGCTGTACAAGTTGCGGGATCAGCATGGGGTCGAGGTGAATGTTGTGAGCATGGACAAGCTTTCCCATGCGGAACAGCTCGAATTAGCTGCGCGGACGACGGTGAGTGCACGGCATCCAATAACCGCCGAGATACGTCTGATTGACTGGGTCGATCTCCCGATGGAATGATCTTTTGAGGATAGATCATGATGGGTGTGCATGGCAACGGGCTGACGGCTCTCGTGTGGATGAAACCCTCCCCAAAATCGACGGTGATCGAGTTCTTCTACCCTGACGGGTTCACACGTGACTACGAGTATCCCACGCGAGCGCTAGGGATGGTACACTATGGTGTTTGGAATGACAAGTACGTATCATCGTCTTGCGTCGCTACGTCCGTTCACCTTGACGATGTCACTTGGAACGTCGTACTCGTACGCACACTTTGGGACTCTACAGGACGTTCACGGACCCCGAAGTTCCACCGATCAATTATCCAGAGGGGTTCCAGGGGAACAGCATACCACTGGACGGTGAGGTCGTCGCGAAGCTTTGTTTAGAGAGACTGCAGTTATCTGCCTCCACCGAACACTGAATGTCAGACTGCGTGGTTGGGTTCTGATTAACATGCTTTGTCTGCGGATGACGTTGAAGCATTTTCTGACGTATATATACATAGAATCCTTGTTTCACCCATGTACTGCACACTGTGCTGCATACCTTGATTGACGCGAGGCTTGGAGCTTCGGTGTATATATTGACATGGGGCGACTTTCACGCGCAATTTCGGACGAGAAGGTGGCAGGGCTCCAATGTTTGTACGTCCATGAAGGTTTCGCTTCAAGGACGGAGGCACTTGCAGCACTTGAATGCGTCGGTCGCCTGTTCGACCATAGCATCTTTGTCTGTGAGAAACGTGATGCAATAACGATCGCGGATGCGTTCCGCGACGAGGGTAAGCTCGGGGGTGACTATCGATGCACAGAAGGCTGCATGTACTGTAGGTCCTCATGTTTTAACTTTTCCTTGCCTTGATACATAGTACCCCAAATATGACATTCACTCTCCCAAGGCATTCATAGCATGACATGCAGAGAGGAGAGCAGGGTGGCATCCAAGTTAGGTAGGTGGGCTTCTCAGTCTAGGAACTAACCCAGAGAGTATCCCAGAGCCTAGGTTGTACAAGGAGACAGTGTGAATGTGTGATATGATATGCCATTCATTAAGGCAGAGTATGTGTGTTGGATGTGGTTGAATGCTGAGTGCTGAGTGGTCCAAGTGTATATATCATTATGATTTCAACAAAGCTGGAGTCAGACAAATGTCAGTGCCAGCAAGTGACAAGGCTTTAAAGGACTCAATAATGTGAATCTGTGTGATGGCTCTCAGTCATTCAGAATAAGCACCATATTATCACTATGCTCATCATGCAGGTTCACAGCTAATCAGATGACCAACCACATCATCCAAGGTGATCAAATAGTTACTCCCTCAAATCAAAATACTTTCTCCAAACCCTCATAATCTTGAATGCCACTTAGTACTCCAGTACTACCTCCTTGAAATCCTAATGACTAATCTCACTTGCTATGGGATCAAATTAGTATGTGAAAAGCTATGTCACCTGACTACCTACACAAAGAGTATTGCAAGATTATATCCATGACAAGTTTCACTGTTTCCTTCAGGCTGTTGGTAGCAGAATATCTGGCAAAGAGCTCATCCAGGCTTTTGGATATCTGAGCAGATATCCCAGATGCTTGATGTCTTTGCACTGCCAAGGAAAAGGGATCTTTAGATTTGTCTTGGACCAGAGCAAATGAATATTGAAGAACTAGCAAAAGGCCTATTAAGGAAGGTATGTATAAGTTTATAAAAATCCAAATTAATTAACTTACCAATGCCATTTTGAAGTATCTCTTTTTTTGTGTTGGCTGGCTGTTTGGTCTGAAATACATGGGAAATTGGTATTATAAACATATTTCCAAGGATACACATGCCATGGATATTGCCTTTCTTGTTTGATAAAAGCCCTGGAAGACATAAGTTTATTTTAATAGCAAGTACATAGTATAATCAACTAAATAAAAATTTACTGGGTGGGACTGAGGGTTGGTGACAATCTGGATAATATTAGTTGTAATATATAGAGCTTAAGGGTAAAAACTGACTGTCTATTCAAGTTGTAAATAAGAATATTTAAAATATTACACAGGTACCTTACCTGCTGAATGTTTAACAAAGCATACACATAATCAACACAAAATTACTACATCACAAAATATAACTTACATCCTATAGATATATCAATTAATAGTTTCACAATTCTTAGAAGTAGCAAGATAATACTTACCAGCTACATACAATTGAAGGAAATGCCAGGTTTGATGATGTCATGACAAGTTAGTGAGCAGAATGCAAGTGTCCATTGGAGATAAGGTCACATACATTCTATTTTGTACAATGCATTTAGAAAGGGCATGTGTGTATTAGTCACCTGATTTGTCAATCCACCTCATATGTAATTACCTTCTGTGAAAATGGAATGTTAACTCATATTGTATATTACATTCTTGCTGTCATTTGAAATTAAATCACTTACTTCCTATCAATAGAAATGTGGGAGAAAGAATGGACATGAATTCATCAGTAACCAATATTTTCCCAGGTATATAAAGTACTTACAAACTATTAGTAAAATAGTTGTGAAAGAAAAAAGGATACAATGAAATCATCAGCACTATTTTCATTTCAAATACACATCAGACCACTAACTTGCTATTAATAGAAGAGCAGAAGGAGGCATACTGATCAGCAGCAATTTTATTTCAAATTCACATCAAACCACTTACTCACTATCAATAAAAGAGCAGGAGAAAACATGCTAATTAGCAGAATTGTTGCTTCAAATACACATTAGACCACTTACAGCCTACCAATGGAAGAATAGAAATAGGTATATTGATCAGCAGCATTCTCATCTCAAATCCACATAAGGCAACTTACTTCCTGTCAATATAAGAGCAAAAGGAGGCACACTAATTAGTAGTATTCTTATTTTAAATCCACAGTAGACCACTTACAAGCTATCAAATAAGAGAGTGGAAGGAGGTAGATATATATGCTGATTAGCATCATTCTCACTTCAAATCCACATTAAGGTACTTACTCCCTATTAATGGAAGAGGAGCAGGAGGCATAATAATTAGCAGCATTGTCATTTCAAATCAGTGTC
>JBBPQP010000249.1:0-35497 GCA_038092555.1 Boletus subgraveolens | reverse complement strand
ACTATCAAGGGTATCATTTGCCCTGTGCTATTTATGCTCTGAACACCACTAATATTGTTCCACATGATCGTGAGCTCCGCGTTGAGGACTAGAAACACTAGGATTTTCGTGGCCAATATCGCAGAGGCTACAGGCAACCCTGGGGCGTCATCTATCTTGGGATCACTGGCACCCCTGTCCTTCTTGAAGGCCACCTGAACGGACTTGTAAATGGAGAGACAGAGGACAGCCGCCGCGATTATCGTCCAAATTGTGACTATCGCTTTATTGAGAGTGCGTGACCAGCCGTAGATGGATACTTTGGCGTAGAAGAACTGATATTGAGTGCATGACGAATAGCCCACGATGTCCATTCCGTGATAGAAAAACCACACTTGATAACTTATCACCATGGCGATGAGCGCGTTTTGCAGTAGCACGCCAAAACAGCCTCTTGAATCCCGTAGAACGATGCCAGAGAACCAGTTCCGTGGTCGAGTGGCTGCACTCAGAATGGCGCCTCCGGAACAGAGAGATACAACTGTGATGATTTCGGACGCCGAGGGTTGATTGTGGACGGTGATGTATAAAAGGGCGGCGAGGGTTGAGATTGTGAAGGAGTTGTTTACATCGCGCATTGCTTCCGCTTGTAATGGCACCCAGCCAAGGGATATCACTGTACTGGCCCATTGGAAGTACAGTCCGAGGCGGATTCCGAGGCCGTACATGGCTTCAGTGCCAACGAGGGCGCAGTCGGTCATGATGGGTAAGGAAGGTCGCGTGTTACGAGGGAAAGGTGGAATCTAGATAGAAGAGATAAGCATTTGACTTGGAGGATGTCTTGCGCCAAGGAAAGACGTACCGAGACGCACTGGTAGGTGTTGGAGCCGCATCAGAAGAGAGCAATAACCGAAAGAAGGATCGCACTTACCCTCGCGATAGCGCGGACGGCAGATGAGGTTCGTCGACATGCTGCAAAAGTTTAAAGGTATCCAGGGAGCACAGGATTTGCTGATTTCTCACGTAGATACTATGAGAAGAACTTCGGGTCTGTACAGCGCATGTCACTCACTTCCATACCACGGTCCAACTACTTCGGCGGTATCATAGGCCCGTTTGCAATTTCATGCATTTCCCACTTGTTCTTACTTGTCTCCACAACCCGAGCTCTTCTAAACCTTGTTTCAAGGTCCTGCGAGGTGGAATGAAGTCGATCCAGGCTGAAATAACCAGGCACCGGAGGCAAACTCGGAGTTCCGATGTTCCTTTTCCAGTGCAACTCCGTAAATAGGTGTGCAGTGATGTACAGCCACACGCTGCGGTTAGGAGTAGCTGCAATAGTTTCAGTCAGGGATGCAACATGCAATGTCCACCTGTACGCAACGCTCTGCAACATGCACTGTATGTATTTATGTAAATAATTAATATTGGAGTGTTGGTCCATGCAACACCCCACCACGAGCATAATGTCGTCGTTCCCATTTGGTATCATGACACGAACAACAAGAAAGTATCACCATCATCACCATACATCCATTTGCGAACGTCCTGCGTGCCCCACTCGAGTTTGCCTTGTTCGGAGAGTTCGACGTGCTGAAAGGCGCGTCAACAAAAATAAAAAGGCTCTCGTACGTCACACGGTCGCTGACGTCGGTGAAGGAGCCAATCCCACTGTTTGCAGGGACCGGGATGGAGGAAGCATTCGCGGGAGGGACACCATCGTTGAGGCCAGCAGGGATGGGCGAACAATTGTCGCAACCACAATCCCCATAGGTTGGTGTGCAAGGGGTATTGAACATGAGGGAGGTATTGACATTAGCGCCGATGATATACACATCCTGCATGATGATGTCAGTTCCAGCAGCATACGACGTGAAGTAATAGTCTTGGCAGTTAAGAACAAGGGAGACAGGATGGTAGCCGTCGAGGTTGTAAATGAGATCGTATGCGGTGGATGTGGCATTGAGCGGATCAGACGACCCATCAGGTTCGTCGCCGGTGTACCAGACCAAGAGATTAGTCCAGTTCTTGAACGAATTCACTTGCGCGGTGAGGTTTGCTGCATCCTGGTAAGTGTAGCGCATGTCATACATGAAGTACATTCCGTTTTGTTGCATTCGACTAAACACCTCATTCACGCTTGTCTGGCTTGGGGTGGACTCGAATATGGGATGTACCTAACCTCTTGGTCAGCGACTATACACGAGCCAGGATCCAATACCCACGACCGTGAATCTTGGTGGTAAGAATGAGACACTTTGAGGGGAAGAATTGGAGAAAGCACGCTCACCCTTGCGCTGCCAACTCATCAATGAGAGTGAGATTATTTGCCAAGTATTGGAACTCGGTGTAGAAACCGATCGGGAATACAGGTTGATAACTGCCCAGCAGTCCATTCGCAGGCTTCGCCAACAACGCACCAGTCCTAAGGTCCATTTTCGTAACAGCGCCGCTTGCAGGATCGGGCATGAAATATAACGCAGAGTTTGCGCTAAAGACTTGCGGGCTGGAAGATGACGAACCGCCCGAGTAGGTGGCCTTACAAGAAAGGTTGTAGGGGGTAACTTGGGGTGTCAGATTCCCAAGACTAAACGAGATCTCATACGCTGTCACATTCAGCGGAACAGAGCCGCTCGCGAGTACGTTTCCACCAGCACTGATGGTCACGCTGAGCGCTCCGGCGTTGGACAGGGAACCAGAAGGAAGACCAATTGCCTCGGCGTCTTGGATATTGGAGTAGACGACAGGCGAATCAATGAGGATGGCTCCAGGCGAGCTTGCATCTTCGGCCAGGTAAGGTTTGATAGCAGGGGCACATCTAAAAGCCAACAGAGGGCTTTGAGACGAAGTAGGGGTGGAAAACGCCCCGCCAGGAGGTGGTGCCTGGGCTTGAGGCATTTTGGTTGGGTCATAGTATTTGCCACACCTGAGACGCATGTTATCAATATCGGTTGAGAACGTACCACAGCGACCCACCATGTCTGAGCTCGACCTACGGGAATGAGGAAACACGCGCCGAGAAACATGGAGAGGGACAGGGAGCGCATCACGGAGGCAATGGACCTCTGGAACTGGAAGCATCGGTACAAGGAAGGTGATACAGGTCATAAGCATCCCTAAGAATAAGCACAGGATGAGCGTACCAAGATTCTCTGTGGGTATAACAATGGAAGTGGGGTCCTGAATTTGCGAACTGAGAGGGTGTGGTAAGCGAGAATTATGAGGCTGCATGGTAACTGGTATGGAAGGCGCGGGCGACGACCTTCGCATGGCCTTGAGCATACGCTAGGCCAAGCTTCCCCGTGTTTCTTTCAATGCGAAACAAACATTTCACCTGGGTTAAGAACCCGACTCTTTGCAAAACTATAATGGTGCTAGAATAGGAGCTCTTCAAAATAGATGAATTCAGGGTGAAGGCAATTACTGAAGTTGACGTACTTTGCTGGTAAAGAGAATCAAGACTTCGGGCACGGATTAGAAGTGCTTACTGGCCTAGGAAAGACACCACAAAGGAAAGAAGAGAAAGGGACGAATAAAGGAATGTGTGGGTTTCTGAGCAAGGACCACGACCGTGACGGCCTTGTGGGGTATAGTGAAGATCTGATGCTGACGGTGTCTACGAGCTACCTCGAGGTTACCGGTACCTATTTACGGTTATTTTAGTGTTGTGACATGTGCTCAGCGGAGTTGCTACGAACCAGTTTCCACGGTGACGTAGTTTATTATACAGGGTCAATGTGTTGTGCTACAGTCAAATGATATCTGCATAACAATGAAGGAAGGTGGTTATACTTGATATATGGCGTGCTCCTCCGGTCATTAAACACTGTTGCTGTTGTGCGACAAAGACTCGGAAGAGGACGGTCCACGCGAAAAAGGCTCAGAGATTTGTCCCAAAACCATGTGTCATGCGCTCGTCTCCCACATACTGTCCGTCGGGAAGCAACCCATCAAACTCTACGCGTCATTCAAACATCGAGACGGAACCACAATGGAATCATCTTCCACATCCGCTCTCTCTCCTTCATCGCCCAAGTCTCCAACATCTTTGCACACGCCTGGCATTCAGTCTGCTCCAGACTTCGACGCCCCAAACGGTCGGTACCCAGAGGTTGACTCAGATCGTACAGCGGTTGTCCGAGCTCCTCCGCGACGTAGAGAGGATCCGTGCATCCACGCTGATGATCAAAAAGATAGTGCTGCGTCGCGAGCGTTACGAGCTCTGAGAAATCACGTTTACACATTCTGTGAGTGTGACCATGCGAGTATGAATGGTTGTGATGCGTAAAGGTGTTTCCTGGACCAGCCATTAACGTACGAGCGTGGGATCCGAGCGATTGAATCAACGTTGTGATGGCATTCTGAGACGCCTCCTTGCCGAGGGATAATCGCTGCATGTCTATCGACGACAGAGCACATTGCCATGCACCCTCTTCAAACGATTCACCATAGTCGAATATCTGTGAGAAGCTGTATCGGGAAAGGTCGTAGAAGGCAGAAGGTAACAAGGATGGCGCGTGGACCTCGCGTGCAAGATTGATCACAGCCTGTGTGAGAGCAAAGTGAGGTTTGGAGAGCACAGATTACGTCCATCTTACGATTGGTGATGGGTATATACTCTCCGATCCAGCTTGGAGTTCAAAAGAACGCGACGTGTCCTCGCGGGCATCCCAACCTTTGAGCGTCGCCGGCCAAGCGGCAGAGAGGTGGTTGAGGGCTTTCTCACGCAGGGAATCCACCACGTACTTGGTGGCGAGGCGTAAGATTCCAGAAACGACTTGAAAGTCGGCAGGGTCGTTGTTTCCAAAGCTCCTTTAGTATAAGAATAATAAACAAAGGAAGGGGTTGAGAGTGAGAGCACGACTCACGGACCGTCTACCAACGCCGTGAGTAGGTTGGCAACGTCTTCGGGTGCGTCATGGAGGTGAAGTACCGGACAGTCTTCGATCTCTCCCGAGGTGCACACAGACACCGACTTGGCATCCGCCTCAGGTTGTGGTAACGTGAACAAGTCGTGAAAGAAACCAGAGTGCCGAGCAAGCAAGGACTTGTGCACACGAAATAGCGTGTTCTCAGCTCGAAGGACAATCTCCAGCACTGTGTTAGTGCGACTCCCCGCGTTACAGGTGAGCGACTTCTCACAGATCCATCCAAGAACCATAAATCTGGATGTCTGACTAACGGACCTTCGCAACTTGTGCTCCCTATATGTTCTGTGTCGCCAGTGTCTTCTTGGACCATGGAAAAGGTCGCAAGAGGCTTCTTGTTGTCGGTAGATCCTGAGCGGCTAGGCCTGTGAAAATGGTTCAGAGGCGGAGGGCTTCTAGGGGGAGTCCCATAAGCACCGATGGGGAGGGGGTAGTAGCTGTTGTTCACGAGGAGCCGCGACATGTCCGACTCAACCTGAAAAACCCGTTCCGACTCCACGAGGGTGATGTGCTAATCTGAGCAGCAGAGCGAGGGAATCATACTACCTTATGAGATTAGATAACAATCAACTTACGGATTGAGTCACTACTCGGGGCGCGGGGCTATTCGCCGCCATTGTCAGGGTCACCTTTTGGGTCGCGGAGGGCCGGAGGCAGCTTCACATTACCTTCGCCTAAACCAACTCGTACTCTTTTCGGCAGTAAGCTGTCACTGTTTGCTGATCAAGTCGAGCTGTCGTGAGGGAGATGATCGGCTAAG
Organism: Boletus subgraveolens; assembly: GCA_038092555.1. Lineage (NCBI taxonomy): Eukaryota > Fungi > Basidiomycota > Agaricomycetes > Boletales > Boletaceae > Boletus > Boletus subgraveolens. The sequence continues at coordinate 29,830 of JBBPQP010000249.1, read as the reverse complement.
CTTGACAGGCTGTATACTAGTGCCGCACACCATGTGCTCGTTTGAATCGAACTCGCTCTCAATCTGAATTTACAGCTTTCAACTAGTTCTATTTCCGTTCAAGAGCCACATCAAAATATTAATACACGGTAATAAAAAACACGTCGCCAATTCTAGACTTCAAGAGCCGAGAGCCATGCTGTTTTGAACCGTACCAGTGAACTTACATGCCATTCGGGTCTCGGGGAGAAACATACCTCTGCAAACCAGCATAGTCACCGTTCCAGAGGTCGGCGTCACCAGGGTTCGTGCCCGAGTCAGCATACTGCCAGAAGGAAGGATATTCCCATCCCGCAGGAAGGGGACCAAGAGTAGAAGCGTAATCCGCAATCCACAGCGGGTTGTTAGTGGCAAAGGCCGCACTGTTCCCGGTACAAGTGGTCCACCAGTCGGTCGTGCTATAGATGACTACAACAGCAGTGTCAACAAGCCATGATCTGTATCAGTCAGGGGATAGATCACCTGGGTAACTAGAAAAAAAAGCAATCAGATCGGTTACTTATAGTAGGTGCGAATTTTCGTTACCGGCCCGTGGAAGCTTCGTATGTGTCAGAGAAATCCTGGATCCACGAGACCATCTCGGAAGCCGTCAGGTCATAGCACTCGGCACCGTCAGGGTTATCTATCTGGGAATCAGTTCTAATCACCAATGGGGATAGGGACGACTGACACTCGATGTCTAGCGCTCCAGGAAGGGTAATCCCATCTGCAGACCAGCCACCTAACAGAGAATCAGACACTGAGTACCTCACAGAGGGCACCCTCACCTCCGTTCTGCAGGAAGTACGTAGCCTGAACAGCACCTGTGGATTCATCCGGGTGTGCAAAATGGTAGGCTCCACGGATGAGGCCAGCGTCCGTAGCACCAGTGTATTGAGAGCTGAAAGAGGGCGAGATGTAGGCTGAAAGCAGCAGTGTAACTCAGCACATAGACAAGGGAGGCAAATTGAATAGCCGAACATGTCCCCTCAGTAGCCTTGATGTATACGAACTGGATACCATTATCGACGACAGTGGTCCAATCGACGTCGGGCTGATAATCGGAGACATCAATACCCAGAGGATTGGAACGCTTGGTCGGGGTTGCTCGTGCGACGGCTAGAGCCAAAGCGAGTGAAGCGAGATACTTCATTACAGGGGACAGACTGTGCAGTGGTTTGGAGACGGAAAGGAATGGGCTTACTTTACGCGTCTTTTATAGGGCCTCTAGGGTCACCAATGTCACAGAAGTTATGTCAATCTGTACTCGTTGACATGCACAAATTTTGGGTCCGTGATCACTGAGCATGTGCGACCATCCGGGTCATGTAGTTTGAATAGATTTCATGAGAACACTGACCTTGATCAACCTTGAGAAGGAGCACACGGTGGTATCAACTTCCGAGTGGCAATTTCACTAGGTATTGGCTGACTTCGGGGTACATACGTCATGGCATTGGTAGGAAGCACCGTATGTCAGCGTTGACCAGTACCAGCATTCGTTAAACTGCACTCACTTAGTGAAATGGGTTGAGGCCAGTGGCAATGACAATGAGATTTAAACTATTTTTGGTGAGGCACCCGTTCGCTAGACGACACAATACCACATGCCCGGCATATGAACTGTGTACCCCGTGACAGCTAGGATGGAGTCAATTAACCATACATCGTTGACTTGGAGAGTCGCTAAAATGCTGGATCTGCGCAGGAAAATCACTCACACTGTCACAAGATGCTCGAAACCAAGTCGGTGCGGTGATTTCCCGTTGCCAGTAGATGCTCCTAATCTATGCAGCTGTGTTCAACGATATTTCTGTAAGTCGACCGAAAATATGCCAAGCAGTCTACCGCCGCGGCGCCGCCATTGCCCTGAGGAACTCTTCCCGGAGCTGTGTTGAACGAGTCAAATGAGGTCAATGACTTACTAGATGAGTGATACACAGCAAACCGGTTATCGGTTGCAAATAGATCATCCCAATGAGCTGATGCGCCTGAGATAGCCATACTAGCTTGTCTTGCGGGTAAGCAGCAACCAAGGATGCACGTTAGACTCGTTGTAGTCAGTACTAGGTGCAATCGAAGAAATTGTTAGCCGAGCGTAGGTCTGCAAGGTACTAACTTATCGGACGAGCGAGTCACGGTCACCAGACTAAGCCGAACCCATAACCGAAATTTTTAGAACCCCGCCAAAATTTGTGTAGGATCATCAGTGCAATCTCATCCGCCTCCTCTTCCTTGTCTCCTCCCTCCTGCACGACCTTGCAAAATGGATGTGGGTACAGTCCATGTTTGATCGCAGCTTTTTGATGGACATCTGCGATGTATAGCCCAATTTCGTGCAGGGACTGCACACTCTCTTGGTGCAATCCACCTCCAATGACACCGCCCAACTCAAGGCCGTAAGATCGTTCGATCGAACGCGTTTTTTGCCCCTCTATTCATACCGCTTAATTGTAGGCTACTGCTCAGTTGAATACTGAGTACTACAAAAACCCAACATGTATATCTGCCCTTGCGCAAATACTTGCCAGCTCTCCCGAATTTTCCGTGAGTGCTTGTCGATCTCCAATGCAGATCTCGGGATTAACCTCGATCTCGTGTCAAGGTTCGCCAACTGGCAGCAGTCGAACTACGCAAGCGGGTCAGACAAAAAAGTGGTGATCTCTGGCTTCAACTTCCCCAAGACTCACGTGAGCAGATCAAGGATGAGTTACCAAAACTCATCCTTGCCGAGCCAAAGTATGTGCTTATATAACGCAGTTACACGCTTATTTTCAATCCGTCTGCTTGCAGTAAGCTTGTCCGTCACTCGGCTGCTCGTGTTATCGCATCCATCGCGTCCGTCGAACTCAAGGAAGGGACATGGCCTCAGCTTCTCTCGTGGCTCAACGAGGCATGTACTTCTCCACAGGTTGCGCAACGCGAAGTTGGCGTCTACATTCTGTTCACCGTGCTCGAAACCGTCATGGAAGGGTTCCAGGATTCCACTCAAAACTTCTTCAAACTATTCCAGATTCTCATTGCCGATTCCGAAAGCATGGAAGTACGAGTAACGACTGTTCGGTGCGCATTCAAAGATAAGATGTTGAGCAACATTGACTTAACTCACCAGTTCATTGGGTGTCCTTGCGCAATACATCGATGCGGATGACAAGTCTGATGTTGTAAGTCGATAACATTTGATCTAGCGCGTCATTCGAAATCACTCTCCTTAGAAAACATTTCAAAATTTCCTCCCTGCTATGATCCAAGTTGTGCAGCAAGCACTAGAAGCAGGGGATGAGGCTTCATCACGACAGTTATTTGATGTCTTTGAGACGCTTTTGATTCTCGTAGGCTGTCCACCCATGGAACCGATCACTTACTGATCTGCGCCGAAACCCAGGAAATTCCGCTTTTAGGTCCACACACCGAAGCTCTTGCTTCATTCCTACTCCTCTGCGGCGCCAACAGAAACCTCGATGCTGATCTTCGTATCTTCCCTCTGAATGCTCTCAATTGGACCGTGCAATAGTAAGTCCGCTCTCTTCTGTATTTCAATGCAATGCTTACTCATTCCCTCCCACAGCAAAAAGACGAAGATTCAAAGCCAAAATTTGGCAGGCAAGATTTTGGAGGGTCTAATGCCGATTGCCACCGAAGCTGAACCAGAAGACGGCGACGAAGACGCACCATGTAGAGTAAGTCCGTCACCATTAAGTGTATTTATGTGCTGATGGCTCTGTAGTCTGCGTTACGCATCATCGACGGTTTGGCGACGAATCTCCCTCCTGCCCAGGTCTTCCCCGCCCTCCGCACTCTGATCCAGCAGTACTTCTCATCACCCGATCCGAATAACCGTCGCGGCGCCATGCTCGCCCTCGGTGTGGTCGTTGAAGGTTGCAGTGAATTCATGACTCCCATTATGAACCAAGTCTGGCCCATCATCGAGGCTGGTCTCCAGGACGTCGATCCTTCGGTAAGGAAGGCTACCTGCATCGCTGTCAGCTGCTTGTGCGAGTGGCTGGAGGATGAGTGCTCGGCCAAGCATGCCACACTCATTCCTGTAAGTTTTTGTACCCCCTCAATCCCTATCGTGTGGTTGAAAGCATTTTTAAGGCTATCATGAACTTGGTCCACGACCCGGCAACTCAACGCTCCGCCTGCACCGCCCTTGATGCCCTTCTCGAGATATTGCAAGATGTTATTGACCAGTATCTCAGCCTGATTATGGAGCAGCTTGCAAACCTCTTAGACACGGCCCCCATTCCCGTCAAAGCTGTTGTCACTGGCGCTATTGGCAGTGCCGCTCATGCTTCGAAAGAGAAGTTCTTGCCATACTTCCAGCCGACTATGAACCGCCTCCAACATTTCCTTGTCCTTACTGGGGAGGGTGAGGAGAGTGAGCTGCGTGGTATTGCCATGGATGCAGTTGGCACGTTCGCCGAAGCCGTTGGCACTGACGCGTTCCGCCCATACTTTGCTGACATGATGAAGCAAGCGTTCCAGGGACTGGAGATGGGTAGCCCGCGCTTGAGGGAATGTAGTTTCCTGTTCTTCTCGGTCATGGCCCGAGTCTTTGGCGAGGAGTTCGCGCCTTACCTCCCAAATGTGGTTCCTCCCCTTTTGACCAGCTGTCGTTTGGCCGAACATGGTGAAGAGTCGATTACGCGTGAGTCACGTGCATCGCTCAGAGCTGTCACTCCGAGCTCACTCTCTGCACTGCAGTTTCTGAAGAGGCTGCTGCCGCCTTCGCGTCCGGCGCTTCTCCCTCTAGTGCGATAGCAGTTCTTGATACTGATACGGATGGTAACATAGAGGCGGAGATGGAAGATGTTGACGTCGACAAGATGCTCGAGGTCAACAGTGCCATCGCTGTCGAGAAGGAAATTGCTGCAGACACGATCGGCGCATTGTTCCTTGCGACCCGCAATCACTTCTTCCCCTATGTCGAGCAATGCGTCATCGAGCTCGTCGCCCTCCTCGCGCACTACTACGAAGGCATTCGCAAGTCAGCCACGGAATCATTGCTTGAGTTGGTCAGGGTTTTCTATGAACTTAGTGACCCACAGGAGTGGCAAGCTGGCGCTATCGTGGTAAGCAAATAACTTGGAACTTTGGCTCATGTGCCTTACGTTTGTTTGCAAGACCGTACCTCTGCAACCCGTTGTCAAAGAGCTTGTAGGCCACTGCCTCCCCCCTCTGCTTGACATGTATGAATCCGAGGATAATAAGTAAGGAATTGACACAATGGACTTTCATCGTTGTTCACATTCATCAGAACTGTGGTGGCGTCACTTTGCATTGGTCTGGCGGAGACAATCAACAAGTTGGGAACAGCGTTCATTGAGAACAGTATGTGTGTTCGCAACATTTCTAACTACTTCGCTAAGACCATTTTAGATGTTGAGCAAATCTGCAATATCGCCATTCAAGTTCTGAGCCAAAAGGCTCTCTGTCAGCAGGACCCAGATCAGGATGAGAACGAGGAAGCACTAGAAGATCAGGCCGAATACGACTCGGTTCTCGTCTCTTCTGCGGGGGATCTTGTTGCAGCGTTGTCAATTGCACTCGGGTCCGACTTCGCCCAGGCCTTCGGAACGTTCTTCCCTCTGATTGCAAGGTATTACGTGAGTAATGTTGCCATGCACCTTCGAACGAGCTGCTGATGTTTGGGAACGCAGGGAAAGAACCGATCTTTGAGCGACAAGTCATCTGCCATTGGATGCTTAGCAGAAATCATTGCCGGGATTAAGGGTGCCGTCACTCCTCACACCGAGCCCCTGTTGGAGCTCTTTTACAGAGCTCTCGGTGATAGTGAGGCAGAAGTCCAAAGCAACGCATGTTTCGCTGTCGGTCTCCTAGTGGAACACTCCACGGTCAATCTCACCCCACAATATCTTCCTCTCCTTGCTGCCCTTCGCCCCCTCTTCGATGTTCCTCCCGATGCACATCGCTCCCGGCTGAATGCCAAGGACAATGCAACAGGCGCTGTTGCACGTCTTATCTACCGCAACTATGCCGCTGTGCCTCTTGACCAAGTTCTTCCAGTCTTTGTGGCAGCCCTTCCTTTGAAAGAGGACTACGTCGAGAACCGCCCCGTCTTTCGTGCCCTCTTCCATCTCTTCCGGAACGCTCCTCAGACGCTCGGCCCGCATCTGGATGCCCTGCTCCGCGTGTTCGTTCACGTTCTTGATCCAAATGGCCCAGATCAGATCGGTGATGAGGGACGGACTGAGTTGGTCCAACTCATCAGTTTCTTGAACACGCAAGAGCCAGCCAAGATACAAGCAGCGGGTTTGACGGCTTACCTGTAGGGAACGTAGACATTCTGCCCTTCCTTTCCATTTTCAACAATTAATCTTGAGACGTCGTCACGAGATCAACGCCTTGCCTTTACCCGTTACTTAGATTACATTTGATGTTGCATTCGTGCTTTCAGAATTGCTGGTTCCCGTTGTTAATATTTCGGTTTACTCAGTGTGCACGTGACTGTTTTCTGCGACGCGTTCCGGTGTTCAACCAATTGCATTTCTTTTCCTATTTCCACACCGTCGTTGAGCACCTCCTCGCCAGATAATTTTGAAGTCGAGCTCGCTGGCCGACTCGTTCTCTAACGTGCGTCGTCGTCGCCTTCTACGACTCCCATCACTATGCTTGCCATTCTTTTCACCATCCTCGCCGCGGTCACTGTGGTTTCGGCTAATGTTTCTCTCGATAACTCCCTGGACGGTCAATTTCCATTAATCGCGCGCATTGGCGAAAATTACACATGGACTATGAGCTTGAAGACGTTCTCCACCGACCTGGACAAATCGCTGGTTTATTCTGCGTCCGGACTTCCTGCTTGGCTCAACTTTGACAACCGCACGTTGACGTTCCACGGTATCCCCGCTGCTGCAGACGAAGGCCGACCGCCCATTACGGTGACTGCCAGCGACACGGAATCGACCGCATCATCGAGTTTTATTCTCTGTGTGACACCGTATCCCGCGCCGACGGTTCAGAAATCGATCAGCGAACAGTTTTATGCGGGAAACCCGTCGCTATCGTCCATTTTCTTTCTTTCGCCGGGATCTGCGCTCGCCACGGACGAACCGACGCTGAGAGTGCCCGCGAGATGGTCGTTTAGCGTTGGTCTCGACGGGGACACGTTTTCCGCCGAGAACGAGTTGTACTATGGTGCGCAACTGTCGGACGGAACGCCGTTGCCATCCTGGATCAAGTTTGACCCTTCGGCGATGACGTTTGACGGTGTTGCTCCCAGCGATGAAGTTATCTCGACACCCCTCACGCTGGAAATCGAAGTCTATGGTGCCGATCAAGAGGGGTATTCCGCCGCGTTGGTCCAGTTTAATCTCGTCGTCGCGTCCCATGAGTTGTCTGCGTATTCGACATTGCCAACGGTCAACGTTACGGCGGGTACGACGTTCAATGTCACAATGTCCTCACCGGTAGATTTCACTGGTGTATTGGTCGACGGGCAAGCGTTGCAACCTGCGAATGTGTCCGTGTTGTCGATTGACGTGTCGTCGTACAAGAACTGGGTCAAGTACGATCCGGAGAGCAAGACACTGTTTGGTACTCCTCCAAGTAACTTTACGGCCGCGGACGGTAAGCCGACTTTGCCGGTCACGTTGACGTCGAACTTCAACCAAACCCTGTATACGAGCGTCTCCCTGGACATCGTCGCGTCCTACTTTTCGAAATCGGACTTGGGTACGATTCAAGTGGACCCGGGACAAACGGTGCAATTCAATCTCGCCAATTATTTTGCGAATGCATCGGCGCAGCACAGCGATGCGGACTTGGGCGTGTCTTATGACCCCTCGAGCGCAAGCAAGTTCCTAAACTTCGACACGGTCAAGGCGCAACTCACAGGTCAGATCCCCGCGGATTATGACGTATCCAAAATAGTTATCATGTTCGTCGCGTATTCGCATATCACGCACTCGACGTCACATGCGACGCTTTCCTTGGAATCCCCCGAGTTGGAGAAGATCAAGGGGAGTGGGACGGGTGGAGAAAGTGCACCGTCGAAATCCCGGGTCACGTTAATCGTGTCGCTCGTGTTTGGTGTCATTGGTGGTGTTTTCTTTCTCGGTTTTGCGTTGGCGTTGTTCAGGCGATGTGCCCGTGTCAAAGACTCCGCGATTCTTGGCGAAGAAGGTACGCAAGCGTGGACCGAGGAAGAGAAACGATGGTATGGGATCGGGATCGAGGTACGCGAAGGAAACCACGAGCGGGGGTACGGATGGAGTAATCAAGCGGATACGAGCGCGATATCGGAGAAGGGGAGCCTCGAAATGCAAGCCAAAGAGAGCTCGTTTGATCCAGGATATTATCCGCAGACCCGTTCGTACGATAATCTTGGGCTGGGACTCCGACGGGTTTCGCCACGCGCGCCGACAACGCCGTCGACGGTTCAAGCGTCATGTGCTGAGGGTGTTATGAAGAAGGCCGAGTTTTTTGGTAGGATCAGGAATACGGCGCGGAACGTGAGCGATAAGTACAAGCGTCGGAGTCCCCCCACACGGCCTAACATCAGTTACCCGGTTCCGTTGGTCCGGCGGGACGGCATGGATAGGATGCCGATTGAAGGGCAGTATGTGGAGATTGTCAAGTCGCCGCCGCATGCGGAGAGTGCGACTTCGCTCCGTGACGACCACCTTACGGATAGGAGAGCGAGCACGGTGGTCAGTTTTACCACGTCGCCGTCGAACTCGACGGGTGAGAGATCAATCCCGAGGAGGAGGGCGGATTTCGCGCCTCCGAATTCACCACGAGGTCCGCGGGCACCGGCACCGGCGGCCGTGAGGGAGACTGCGCGACGAAGGTGAGCTATGTTATCGTCCATGGGTTCTCGTTTGACCATCGTTTTATTTTGTAGCCTCGTGAGGGAAAGTTTACAAAGCACGAGTGCTGTCTCGGCAGATTCACACCCTGATTCGTTGCGCCCCGGTGAAGAGCGGCCTCGTTTGAAACAGTTCACGCATGCAGCACGCGTTCCCCCGCCACGGTCACCTTCGAACAACGATGCTGAGCCAGAAGCGTCCTCGGGAACGAGGAGGATCGCGAGTCAGACGGCGCAAGTGTACAAAGAGAGTCAAGAAGGGCGTCACACAAGCATCGACGAACTACGTATCGGCATGCACTACGTTCGCACACTCGGGGAAGGTCCCTCGAACGTGCGTTCCGTGTCGGACAAGTCGTTCTCATCGTTGGAGTCTTCTCAGCAAGGTCACGGTGCGACATTGAGCGGTACCAAGACGAGTGCGAGTTTGCGGTTTTTGATCCGCGCGGGCGAAAAGTTCAAGTTTAGGGTGCCGATGCAGCATTCGAGTAATCAGTATCGGAAGCTGGAGGCGAGGTTGATTTCGGGTCGGGCGTTGCCGTCGTTTATGCAGGCGGAGTTGAAAGGATTTGGAGGCAGAAGTGACGAAAAGAAGGCGGTCGAATTTTATGGTGTTCCTGCGGAGGGCGATATTGGTGAGTTGCACGTGGGTGTATTCAATGTCGAGGGTGGAGAGTGTTTGGCACGTGTGGTTGTTGAGGTGGTTGCGAGGGGCAAAAAGACTCCACCCATGGCAGGTTGAGCGGGTCTCCCCTGTTATCGTTTGTATCGTGATCTGACATGGACGGACGGAAACGTTTGGATGATAGACTACTAGAAGATGTACTTCGTTATTCGCATGCATTCGTTTTTGTATGTATAGAGCGTCTATGTAGGAGTCTCGGTCGATCTGGGCAGGATGATTTGAAATGTTTACCCGTGTGTTGGGTTTAGGACTGGTCCTTGAGGCAAACCTAATCAGAGTTTGGTTGCTTCTTCGGGTGTCCGATGTGTCGGTGACAGAAGCGGCACGTCAAAAATAAGATCCAGCTAGGATGACAGCAAGAGAATCCGACGATAAGTACATCGAGTTGCGAAGGAGTAGTAATTACATGGCCGACGACGTCGGCTAGAGATGGCAAGTGGTTGGGAGATGACATTGTTACAATAACGTGCACGAGGTCCTCTTCGACGCGTCTGTGCTTGAGAACGGATCGATTAGTCAATCGGGCTCTAGGGCATGACTCGACCGCTTACAATAATCTAGAACAGAGGGAGATCGCGTGGGGGTCTGCGTTGCTTCATGACTTCCAGACGAGAATGGCCAAAGCCCCAATGTAGAAATAGATAAAGTGTTTGGTTTCTGGTACGAGGGTTTCAGTTGGGCATTGGGAGTAGATCTGAGGGAAGGAAAGGGCTTACCATGGGTGACATAGCTCCCAAAGTTCTTTCCGACGACGACGTGCCAGGTGGGACCGTAGCGTTTGTCAAACTCTTTCTTGATCTGGGCGGCGATGTCTTTCTCGATGGTATATTTTTCGAGGGCTGCAGATGCGACGTCGATGCTCTCCTGCTGCATCTCCTCTGCCATGTCGACGTTCTTTATGATGGCCTTTGGGCCGCCGACGCCGCCGTTCTCCCTGGGGAGAGAGCCGGTGTCGGTGGCGGAGGTTGCGGGTGCGGCGTCAGTCATGACTATGGATGGGGAGGGAGAAAGGATGAATGGGGACGATCTGAGACAGGTTCTGGGTTAAATACGTGACTGGGATGACTTGCCTTGTGTTTTTGGCGAGGGAAATGGTGTTGAACGCGTGGATAGAGTGGGAAGGTGGTCGGTCTTGATCAAGGTGTGTTTTGAACAGAAACACGTGGTTGACCTAGACACATGCTGCAACTCGACGCAGTCAGATGGCACTCATCAGGCTCGCTTCAGTTTCCGTTTTTTTTTTCTTTACAAGTTTCATTGCATATCGTTATTATGAATCAGCACGCCCTCCTCTCTCTCGCCGCATCGTGCACTCGAGGCGAATCAGCTAATTAACCCTCTTCCCAACCCGCGCGTCGTTCTTGAGCCACGCTCATCTCGGAATTTGATCAGGTTCTATCCGATTGGTTCGGCCCATGTCTCGTCCTACCACACGTGTTTCTGTTGATGGCTTTGCATGCGTGCACAAGGTTTCGTCTATTCGAATGACTGATGGAGATAATCTAGCATGTTCGCACCATGACCGGAAATGTCGCTGGGACGGGGGCCGATTATCCGCCCCATTTTTTGTTTAACTCGAAACATTCCAACGCTCCGTGCGTGTTCGAGGTCGGCTTGAATCACAGGCAGTGAGTGCGAGTGTTGCGTCCACGGTCTATATATGAGTGGTGTCGTGTTTAGATGCGAGATCTCAGTGTTTCTTCCCACCCGACGCGTTCTTTTCGTTCTCGAGATCTTGCCCAATATGTCCAGCATAGCTCGTAGCCATGTAAGTCTTATCTGTCTCACCCTAGTGTTCATCATGGGTTCCGGAGCTTGGATATCATATTGATATCGATGCGGAGGAAATCGGAATCCCTATATGTTTGGGGTCGCCGTTTGGGTGTCACGGTAATGAGGGTGTGAGGGATGTTTCGAGCGACTGAGGCAACGCACGTATAATATGGGCTGATGGCTGTTCCGCTCAGTTGTCCATGTGGCCACGACTGCATCCGTATCACCGTTGCTGGAATTGGTGACACGCCCGAGATTCTGGTTTGCAGCGTTTACATCCGAATCAGCTATCGGACTAATCGGCCCAACTAGATGTACTTATCCCGTCGGCCTGTACATTTTTGACGCTGGGAAAGCCCGAGGGTTCTCGAGTTTCTGTACTTATCTGTCTTATCTCTCATCCTGATGCGTTCTACCGATAGGCAACTCTGTGCTCTGTTCCACGAGATCAGCCTGACACACTTGACGGATTCACTTTCGGTCATGCGAACCTCAAACGCACCAAAGTGAACAGCTGTGCGTTGGCAAGTTTGAATAGGAGGGGATCGAAACGCCAAGCCTCTACTGCTTGCTGCTCATACGGACGTTGTCTTGATCAATTCGGAGACACACGATGACTGGATCAACCACCCAAATCCCGGCTATTACAGCCAGAAATGGCTCCAGTGGAGGGGAAGCCGTGATGACCGTTTAACCAGGTGTCGCATCGGAAGTTTGTGAGTTCGGGTTACGAGGCTGTTTGCTATGCGACGACTTGATGGTGACTTTTTAAGAACGGGTATTGAAGTACTACCGGAGCGTGGGGGCCAGGCGGTGCGTTATGTTCTCCTTTCCAAAGTTGTTTTCGAAACATACGGTCCTGATTCGTTGGCCATGACTGTCGACGAAGGGGGTACGCTTCAAATGACCTTGTTAACTTAGAGCCTGAAGGCCTGACCGCGGTGATCATGTACACACGGTAACGGTATTTTGCCACGCCGTCGGTTGCCGAGAAAGGATATATGGGTATTCGCAAGGTATTCGCGTGAAATTTGAATGCATTGACTCCTGCTGGACTCTCTGGCCAGCAGGCCCTCGAAGCAGACCGTAAGAAACAACGTGTCTTTTTTGCCTTTTATTCATAGATTTGAATCCATAGGGGATTGGTATTTTGGCTGACCTTATCACCGAACTAGAGACTCATCCACACGAACCTGAGTTGGAAGTTCGCGGAAGGACATACTACCTTGAAGGTTTGGGATGCCACACGAAATATGATACAGGCTTCCCAGCGTCATTGAGAAAACTTGTGCGGAAGTCACATCCCAGCGATATTTCGGGAGCTTGGGGATCCACTCATTGACTTTGATTCCATGCTCTACGCCTTGTCGCGAACAACTCAGGCAATCGGTGTGCTTCGATTGACATGGTTTCCTTTCCCTCTTGATTTGTTGTGGCAGACCTGGTCGGTGGTGGTGTAAAAGTGTATACCTTTCGGCCCGTTCCTGAGGCTGTATACATAGACTGTCGCGAACCACCGCGTTGCTAATTACAATTTGCTCGCTGAACTGACGAGCCGTTTTATCGATGTTACATACACTTCCTGTTGCTGCGAACAGAACGCGACTAAGACTTGAGGCTTTTGGAAAGATAGTGGGATTCCAGGGCTCTTCGTGGGGAACTATACGCCTCTGCGATGCTTTTAACAATTCTCTCGTGCCAGCCCCGTAAGGCCTACGATGGGATGTGCCTTGCGAGCCTTTGCCATCAGAGACAATTCGATCGACGCTCCGGACTCATTTCCACGCCGCTGTTGCACCTCCACTCTGTACTTGTGAGTTTTATGTATCTGTGTTGGAGTATGATTACACTCAGGCTGAAGGGCCGCGTCGTAGGTAATACAGGGTAAGCGGAAGACGTCATAACGGAGATGAAGACGCTGAGGCATGCCTGCAATGACCCATACACGAGACTCATTACTGGAATGGCGTATCTTCCGATATAGCCATCGCGCTTATAATATTGGAGCACACACCATCACGAAGGTCGGAGTGTGTTTGCTTGTCTTGGACTGGATTACTCATTTGCATGGGAACTATAGTTATCCGAGCAGCAGGGTTTTTGGAACAGATTCACTTCTTCACCAGGATCATTCTCGATGCGGGCCAAAGTGGCTTGTTGGAATGAGAGTGGTGTCACTGATCTAATATTGTTGATTCCATGGCCAATTTGTATCGTGTATAACAAAGGTAGAACGTACTACTGTACGGTTGAGCTCACACGGGCCAGCACTGCATGACATATCAGTTGATGGTAGCAAGATGATCATGATCGAGAGGCTGTACACCTTTTCAGGTGTTTTTAACCCCTGTGACATCGCAGCCTGCGAAACTTTGACATGATTGGGCCGCAGAGTGCCGGCGTGTGCGCGTGCTCGATGTGCCTCCGAGTCCCGTACGGGGGCAACGTTTAGCAACATGTGTAATGCTTCTATTTACTCGGATAATCGACATATGACCATCGATCTTCGAGGCTAACACGATGCACCACTTGCATCTGTCTTCGTATCTGCAAAATAGGAAGAAACTGGACGAGGGACTGGATGCAGTGATGACGTGTTGGTGAACACACTGACTAGTTACGTAACCCCAGACTCTACTTTTGGGGTAAAGAAGGAAAATAACCTTGGACGTCCCCCATCATACTTTCAATTCACCGCCTTTCCCTCTTACCATCATCATCCCCTCCTCCTGTGTCTGGCAGTTCTCGCTGCCGGTGAGCCATCCATAGACGAGACGAGTTCCACATTATTCGTGAGGCATGTCGGCATATGATCACTCAAAAGTTGCGCATTTCATTGGTATGTACGCCGGCAGGAACGCGTCATAGGTCTAATACACTTCGTGGATAGGCGGAAATTCGCTGGAAAGGGCACCAGCCGGCCACGTAAAAGACTTTGTTCAGGCCCATGGAGGTCATACAGTCATCACAAAGGTGGGTACCGCGCATACATCCACCTCTTGGTCGATCGTGGGGTCGTCGAGGGAGTGGCACCCGTTGCTCAACTCTGTGTGCACCCGGAGCTAATTGTTTCCCCATCCACTCGCAGGTCCTTATTGCAAATAACGGTATTGTCTACCTCATCGGTCATGCCTCGCATACACTCAGCTCTCTCCAAAGGTATCGCTGCTGTCAAGGAAATCCGCTCCATCCGTCAATGGAGCTACGAAACTTTTGGAACAGAGAGGGCCATCGAGTTCACTGTCATGGCCACACCCGAGGATCTTAAAGTCAATGCCGAGTACATCCGGATGGCAGATCAATACATCGAGGTTCCAGGCGGTTCCAATAACAACAACTATGCTAACGTGGATCTCATTGTTGATGTGGCCGAACGTGCTGGCGTGCATGCCGTTTGGGCAGGTTGGGGTCACGCATCTGAAAACCCCAGACTACCCGAGAGTCTTGGTGCCTGCAAGAATCGGATCGTGTTTATTGGTCCCCCTGGAAGTGCTATGAGAAGCTTGGGGGACAAGATCTCGAGTACTATCGTCGCGCAGAGTGCCGAGGTGCCTACCATGGCATGGTCTGGTTCTGGGATCTCGGACACAGTGTTATCGGATCAGGGCTTTGTGACCGTCGCTGATGATGTATATCAATCCGCCTGTGTGACGAACGTAGAGGAGGGATTGGCCAAGGCTGAGCAAATTGGTTGGCCGGTCATGATCAAGGCCAGTGAAGGTGGAGGTGGAAAGGGTATTCGGAAGGTCGAGCATCCCGACGCATTCAAGAACGCATATCATGCGGTCGCTGGAGAGATTCCAGGTAAGGACGTACACCAGATTTACCCCGCATATATTCATTCCGTTGCAGGATCACCTATTTTTATCATGAAACTCGCTGGCCAGGCACGTCACTTGGAGGTCCAACTTCTCGCTGATCAGTATGGGAATGCGATCTCGTTATTCGGGCGTGATTGTTCCGTTCAGCGTCGTCATCAGAAGATCATCGAAGAAGCTCCCGTGACAATCGCTAAAGAAGACACCTTCGAGCAGATGGAGCGCGCTGCTGTGCGTCTCGCCAAACTTGTTGGGTATGTCTCTGCTGGGACCGTGGAATGTATGCTCTTTCTCTTGTCATGTCTCGGAGATCCACTGACCAAGAATTTCCACAAGATCTCTACAGTCACGCCGAGGACGTGTTCTACTTTCTTGAACTCAACCCCCGACTCCAAGTCGAGCACCCAACCACCGAAATGGTCACGGGCGTCAATCTCCCTGCTGCACAGTTGCAGATTGCCATGGGTATTCCTCTGCATTGTATTCGGCACATTCGCACGCTGTATGGTGTTGCTCCTAACGCTTCATCCGAAATCGATTTCGACATGGTGAAACCTGGGTCTCGCCAGCTTCAGCGTAAACCCCGTCCCAAAGGACACGTCGTTGCAGTTCGTATCACCGCCGAGAACCCGGACGCTGGCTTCAAGCCATCATCCGGTTCACTACAAGAACTCAATTTCCGTTCCAGTACGAATGTCTGGGGTTACTTTTCCGTCAGTTCCGCAGGTGGTCTCCACGAGTTCGCAGATTCTCAGTTCGGTCACATCTTCGCATACGGTGAAGACCGCAATGAAAGTAGGAAGAACATGATCGTCGCATTGAAGGAGTTGAGCATCCGTGGTGATTTCAGAACGACCGTCGAATACCTCATCAAGCTTCTCGAGCTCGAAGCCTTCATTGACAATACCTTCACTACCGGCTGGCTGGATTCCCTGATTAGTAACAAACTCACGGCGGAGCGCCCAGATGCTACCCTCGCTGTTGTCTGCGGTGCTGTCGCCAAGGCTCACCTCGCGACAGAGGCATGTCTTAGCGAGTACAAGCGTATTCTGGACAAAGGCCAGGTTCCCGCTCGTGACCTGTTGAAAACCGTGTTCGGCGTCGACTTCATTTATGAGAACGTCAAATACAACTTTACGTGTACCCGTTCATCCAAGCACACATGGACGCTCTTCCTGAACGGTGGACGGACAATGGTTGGGGCCCGCCCCCTCGCCGACGGTGGCCTCCTCATCCTCCTTGATGGTCGCAGTCACTCGGTGTACTGGCGAGAGGAGGTCGGAGCTCTGCGACTCATGGTTGATTCCAAGACGTGTTTGATCGAACAAGAAAATGACCCAACACAACTAAGGAGTCCAAGTCCTGGAAAACTCATCCGATTATTGGTTGACAGCGGCGACCACATCAATGCTGGTGAGCAATATGCAGAGATCGAGGTGAGCTTGATTCCCCGAAGCAAGTGATGTCGTTATTTACCTCGCCCAGGTCATGAAAATGTACATGCCACTTGTCGCAGCTGAAGATGGTGTCGTCCAATTTGTTAAGCAGCCCGGTGTCAGTCTTGAGCCAGGCGACATCCTTGGTATATTGACACTTGATGATCCCGCTCGAGTCAGACACGCCAAGCCATTCGACGGTCTCCTCCCACCAATGGGTCCCCCTGGTGTCGTCGGAAACCGGACATACCAGCGTTTCGTGCGTTGCACGGGGACGCTCAGTGATATCCTCGAGGGTTACGACAACCAAGCTATCATGGCCTCGACTTTCAAGGACCTCATCGAAATCCTTCATAACCCTGAACTACCTTACTCGGAAGTCAGCTCTATCTTGTCCTCCCTGTCTGGCCGTATGTCATCGAAACTCGAAGAAGGCATTCGGTCGGCTATTGACAGTGCCAAGTCCAGGGGTGACGCACACGAGTTCCCCGCCGTCCGTATCAAGAAAGTCCTTGAGCATTACGTCCAAGACTCCATTCTTCCTCAGGATCGACCAATGTTCCGCGCCCAACTTGCTCCATTATTCGACGTCCTCGAGAAATTTATGGGCGGCCTGAAGGGCCACGAGGTACATACCATTGCCAGCCTTCTTTCCGCTTACGAGTCGACGGAGAAGTTGTTTGGAGGAAGCATCGAAGCTCGAGTTTTGAGCTTGAGAGAACAGAACAAGGATGACCTTGACAAGGTGGCTGCTCTTGTGCTCAGCCACACCAAAGCTCAGAGCAAGTCGAAACTTGTGCTCTCAATACTGGACTACATCAAATCAAGTGGTCTTCCCGTCTCCGGTGCGGAGAGCCGCCTTTACAAGGTTCTCAGTGATCTTGCCGAGCTCGAGTCAAAGTTTGTCCACCTACTATCTCATCCCTTATATCATTAAGAAGTACTTCAGGTCGTCGACTGCCGTCTCCCTGAAAGCTCGTGAGGTGCTTATCCTTGGGCAGATGCCCTCTTATGAGGAGCGTTTAGTCCAGATGGAAGCGATTCTCAAAGCATCTGTGACTTCCGGCGTATACGGTGAACAGGGTACGACGAATAGGTACGAGGTCCTTTGCCTTGGTGCTTCGCCTTAATAATGCTCTATAGAACCCCTTCCGCCGAGATCCTGCGCGAGCTCAGCGATTCGCGCTACACTGTTTATGACGTTCTTCCAGCGTTCTTTTCGCATGCGGACCCTGTCGTCACTCTCGGTGAGTTCTCTTTACTCGTTGACCATCTTTATCTGAGGTTCATTTCGCAGCTGCATTCGAGGTTTATGTCCGCCGCGCGTACCGCGCGTACTCGTTGTTGTCGATTGATTATGAGGAAGGTGATGGTCCCGATGACGGCGAGCTCCCAAGTACCCTCACCTGGCGATTCAACCTCGGGCGTTCACATTCACCCCCCGCTACCCCTAGAGTCACTGCTCCGTAAGTCAAGCTTGTGTTCTTGACCAAAAGGTATCTAATTCTAGCCAAAGTGACCCGAGACGACAAGGATCCGTTAGCGACCTATCTTATTTGATCAGTCGCAACCAATCGCAGCCCATTCGTACTGGTGTCATTGCCTCATTCTCTGACTTGGCCGCCCTTGAGAAAGGATTTGAGAAAGTTGCTACTCTCCTCCCCGTGTTCGATCCCGACGAGTTCCGCGAACGTTATGGCAGTACGGAGCCGCCGAATGTCCTGATCCTGGCTCTTCGCATCTTCAACAGGGCGGATGACGTATCTGAAGAAACATGGGCAGAACAGGCCCTCAAATTCGTCAGCGAGCATAACGCAACACTCGTGAAACGTGGTGTCCGTCGTGTATCAATCCTCATCTGCAAACGTGGACAGTACCCGATATACTTCACTTTGAGGGGTACTGACGGCAACTGGACTGAAGAACAGGCTATCCGTAACATCGAGCCTGCATTAGCCTTCCAGCTCGAGCTCAGTCGTCTCTCCAACTACAAGCTCAGGCCAGTCTTCGTGGAGACCAAGCAGATTCACATGTACCATGCCGTTGCCAGAGAGAACCAGCTCGACAACCGATTCTTTGTCCGTGCTTTGGTTCGCCCTGGCCGTTTGCGCGGCTCTATGAGCACAAAACAATACCTCATTTCCGAGACAGACCGACTCGTGACTAGCATCTTGGACGCGCTAGAGGTCGTCAGCGCGCAGTACCGCAACGCCGACGTCAACCACATCTTCATGAACTTCGTCTATGATCTTCAGGTTTCTTATGAAGATGTACTCGAGGCTATCTCGGGCTTCATCGAACGCCATGGCAAGCGGCTCTGGCGTTTGCACGTCACTGGCTCAGAGATTCGTATTGCTCTTGAAGACCAAGAAGGCAATGTTACGCCCATCCGGTGCATCATCGAGAATGTATCCGGATTCGTCGTCAACTTCCATGGGTATCAAGAAATTACCACTGACAAGGGTACAACGATTCTAAAGTCCATTGGAGAGAAGGGGCCCCTTCATCTCCAGCCAGTCAACCAACCATACCCGACCAAAGAGTCCTTACAGCCCAAACGCTACCAAGCCCACCTCATTGGTACCACTTACGTCTATGACTTCCCAGAGCTGTTCTCGAAAGCTCTCTACAATGTCTGGATCAAGGCCAGAACCTTTGACTCGTCGCTTATTCTCCCGAAGAAGCTACTCGAAGCGAAAGAGCTCGTGCTCGACGAGCATGATCAACTCGCAGAAGTGGATCGTGCCCCAGGTAACAACACGCTCGGAATGGTTGCCTGGGTGTTCACACTTAAAACGCCTGAATTCCCTGATGGTCGTAAGGTCGTTGTCGTCGCAAACGACATTACCTACAAGATTGGTTCTTTCGGTCCCATCGAGGATCAGTTCTTCTACCTCGTCACGAAGTATGCACGCGCCCGAGGTCTTCCCCGCATTTACCTATCTGCCAACTCTGGTGCTCGTATCGGTCTGGCAGAGGAGGTCATGAGCCTCTTCTCGTGCGCTTGGAATGATGAAGCTCACCCAGATAAAGGCTTCGAATACCTCTACTTGACTCGGGAAAACTATCTCAAGATGCAAGAAAAGGCCGCCGCCGCAATTCGTACGACAGAGATCGAAGTGGATGGGGAGGTTCGCTACAAGATCACAGACATCATTGGACTTCAAGATGGCCTCGGTGTCGAGTCACTGAAGGGATCTGGTCTTATTGCAGGAGAAACATCACGTGCCTACGATGATATTTTCACCATTACTTTGGTGACTGCTCGCTCTGTCGGCATTGGTGCATACCTCGTCCGCTTAGGTGAACGCGCTGTCCAAGTCGAGGGACAACCCATCATCCTGACTGGAGCACTCGCACTCAACAAGGTACTTGGGCGCGAAGTTTATACCTCCAACCTGCAACTCGGCGGCACTCAAATCATGCACAAGAATGGTGTCTCTCACCTGACCGCAGCTAGCGATTTAGAAGGAGTTACCCATATTCTGCAGTGGTTGTCATACATCCCCGAAATCAAAGGAGATGCACTGCCCATCCGCGAAACATCGGATACTTGGGATCGTGAGATTGCCTATGTTCCACCCAAGACTCCCTATGATCCACGCTGGTTCCTCGAGGGCAAGGTTGATGAACAAACGTCGAAGTGGCTACCAGGCTTCTTCGACAAAGGGTCTTTCCAAGAAACGCTCTCTGGGTGGGCCCAGACTGTTGTCGTTGGTCGTGCACGGTTGGGTGGCATTCCTATGGGTGTCATCGCTGTCGAGACTCGTACCATTGAACGTGTTATTCCTGCGGACCCCGCTAATCCCGCATCATTCGAACAGAAAGTCATGGAAGCTGGGCAAGTTTGGTACCCTAACTCGGCGTACAAGACGGCGCAGGCCATCTTCGACTTCAACCGCGAAGGCCTCCCGCTCATCATCTTTGCCAACTGGCGTGGTTTCTCTGGTGGTCAGCAGGACATGTACGACGAAATTTTGAAACAGGGCTCGAAGATCGTCGATGGCTTGTCCAGTTACAAGCAGCCCGTCTTCGTCTACATTGTGCCAAACGGTGAACTTCGTGGTGGTGCTTGGGTGGTGCTCGACCCTTCGATCAATTCCTCCAAGATGGAGATGTACGCGGACGTTGATGCACGTGCTGGTGTGTTGGAACCTGAGGGTGTCGTTGAGATCAAGATGCGCCGAGACAAGATCCTTTTGCTCATGGAGCGCCTTGACTCCACATACGCATCTTTGAAGGTTGCCAGCAAAGATCCCAGCAAATCCGACGAGGAGAGGGCTACAGCCTCGAAAGCGTTGGCCGACAGGGAGACCTTTTTACAGCCTACTTACAAGCAAATCGCGTTGTTGTATGCCGATCTTCACGAGTAGGTGTTTGCTCTTTTCCTTTGTAGAGTCCATACTCACGTGCGTCCACAGTCGAACCGGTCGTATGGAAGCCAAGGGTTGCGCTAAACCTGCTGTATGGAAGCAGGCTCGCCGCTTCTTCTACTGGGCGCTTCGCGCACGCCTTGCTCGCTCTGAGGCACTTGCTCAGTTGGCTGATAGTAACCCAGAAGCAACTCCGGAACTTCTGGAGAAACTATTGGATTCACTCGTTTCTACCGTCGACCGCACCGACAATCGTGCTCTTGCAAACGCGTTGGAGGAGCTGGACCTGACATCTACGCTCGTCAGATTGCGGACGGACCATCTTTTGCACCGCTTCCTCGAAGTTGCTCAGCAAGACCGGAAGGCATCCATTGATGGCCTCGTCCGACTAGTGGATTCATTGTCGTACGACGAACGACAGGTACTGCAGTCTGCATTGCAGAACACGCGCTCCCCTGGTTCGTTGGGTTTCTCTGACATTCCTGATTTCATCACTAACTGAATGACAGGTCCCCCCTCGTATTCCAACTGAGTTTGTCGTTATATCCCTTCATTCCCAGAACGCCACGAATACCATGAATACCATGTCTTTGTCATGTCCATCATTCTGTCTGTCACCTCATACTCGTGCTCTTTTTCCTTTGTATTGTTCTTTCCATTTCAGCTCCGCATGCAAGGATAGCATTAATCCATAAAGATACCGCGTCTGTATAATCGCCATACCATGCACTTTAGGGAATCGAGTCGGAGTCGGAATGGGTTCGAAGGAACATTACAGCAACCACGCTCATATCCACATACCACTATGTACCTGTAAAAATCACTACGAAATCAGTGGATTCGACTGTCGGAGAAGCATCCCATCTCTGCACTATTCGCTAACGTCTTCCTTGGAAGGCCGAAGTACTATATTCAGGGATGTGCCGACGATGCTGAAGCCTTGAAGGCAGCACACCATTCCCTGCCTAGCCCAGCTGGACTGTTTCATCTAGCTGTCCCTCAAGCCAATCTGTGCTGAGGCCAAAAAAGTAGCTCGCAATGCGCATGTAGTTCAGGTACAGGCTCCGTGCCAATCATCGTTTCACCAGACAGATTGCAGCATTTATAGGTAGCGCGAGATAACGAGTTGAGATAACGAGTTGAAACTCGCGCTCATCCCCTTCATCCCCGCAACTACAGCGTCTTGATCGTTCACATTCTGAATCGATATCATGGCCGATCTCAAATCCACCTCGGACAGACATGTGGAGGAATACGCCTCTGAAATCCTTGCGGCGAATGTGAAGTGGGCAGAGAGGTTGAACCAGACGTTTCCTCAGTATTTTCCTGATCCTATGGTTAAGCAAGCACCAAAGGTAGGTTGGGTCTGGTCCCACCTCTTCGCGATGGCGTTGATCCCCTTCCTTTCGATAGATCCTTTGGATCGGGTGTTCGGACTCCAGAGTGCAAGAATCGGACGCGATGACGACGTTGCCGGGCACCGCTTTTGTGCATAGGAACATTGCAAAGTGCGTCTGGTGACTCTGACACACCGGAAAGCCATCTGACCCCCTCCCCCCCGAAAAAAGTCAATTCCATCTTCACGATGACAATGCGCTGTCGGTCCTCGGATACGCCCTCAAGGAACTGGCTGTCCAACATAGTACGTGTATCCATTAACTTTCGAAACAGATCCTCTCTTGACGGCTTCTCTGGTTACTTGTTTGTTTGTTTGGATGCATACAGTCGTCGTCGTCGGCCATGAGCACTGCGGTGGAGCGATCACTGCGCTGAAAGAGGCTCGTCGCCCCCAAGACCCAGATCAGATCAAGCGCCACCACACGCTCCAAGACTCTCTCTACCACATCGTTGAACTACTCCATGAAGGTCACCATCTCAATGAAATTCATGACGAAGATTCCAAAGACCCCAGCGATGCCATCACACGTTGGCTCACGCCGCTCGTCGATCGCGTCCGGGATCTCATTCTCCCGACGGAAGACGAAGCGGCATTGAGGATCGTCATAGAGGAGAATGTCAAATTACAAGTAGAGAATCTGACGCAACCCCAGCTGGAAGCGTTCGTGAGGAAATCGGCCAAAAAGAAGCCGGTCTGGGTGCATGGTTGGGTGTACGACTTTTCGACGGGGTTCATTCGGGACTTGCAGGTCACCAAGGTGCTTGGTGCGGACAACGACGACTGATGGGATGAAAAAGGGGGGGTACATACTGCATGAAAGTGGGCACGTTTCGAGCGTGGGGTGGTCGGAAGATTTCTGGGGAGTACCTTTTTCTTCGAGCCTTATTTGAGGAGCATATGATTCTTTGTTTTACTCGAGTCGTTCTGCTGTTTACTTGCGTCACGTCCACGAAATTGTACTTGTACGTTCGTCTGATCATTTGTGCTAGATCGTCACGAAAAAGCCCGTTGAACACTGACTCGTAATTGGTTCTTTATAAAGGTTGTGGTGAAGGCAAAGGACCTTCACATTCACCTTCAACAAACCACAACGACTTACCGGGATTTTCTCTATCTGTGTTGGTGTTAGTGGACTCTAGTTCTGAATAGGAGGAGAAATACGTGCTTTGGTCACTACTACTTGTCCAGCCTGAGTTCTCACTGTCAGCCCCTATCTATATTTTCTGCATAACGAGGTATTTACCTTTGTTTATACATAGGCAGGTCTCGCCGAACGACCAGGATCATGCAACGACATATAATATGAAAAAAAGAGAATTGAACCATTACAGTGAAAATAACGTCAACTACAACATACACATCACACAAACATCTGCAACGGGTGACGATCATATACATTTTGACCCTCGCTCAGTTCGCCAAGATCGGGATAGAACGGTACCATCGCGTCTGCAGCACCGAGATATAACGAGTTGTAGACACGCCAGTAGACCTGGGAAGAAAAAGGGGGCGGTGAGCGACGGGGTTGGGAGCAGACGATTGAACAGACGTACCTCGCGGACTTTACGTGCGGGATGGAACAAGCCTTGGAGTGTATAGCTAAGAAGAACGCCTGGGCCCAACGTCACGCGCATAGCCTCTACGGCTTCCATGACTGCACCGATGACGTGTGGAGAGGTTTCGAAACAGTTGGGCCATACGAGGTTCATTAGATGGAGCATCGAGTCTTCGCAACCGAGACCCGCTACGCCAAGAGCCAGATGCTTTACGATGACACTTGCTGTTTGACGGTGGACGAGGTCACGGTCTGTGAGCGCATCTTCGAGCATGGTAACCACCGAGTCGACGTAGTAAGCAGACTGTGGGCCAACGTATTCGAATACGAAGGTTAGTGCTTTGAGACAACCGGTCCGTACGTTGAGCTCCGCAGTACGGTACTCGTTGAGGATTGCAGGGATACACGTGAAAGCTAGAAAGCAACGTCAGCTTATGGCGACCATCGACAAGGTGAATTGCTCACGTCCGCAAGTCTCAGCTACGATGGCGATCGCGACGGTGCTACAGACACGACTTTGACGTTCTTGCACACGCAGGTTGGTGAGGAGAACCGAAAGGACATCTTGAGGACCTAAACTCTTCGCAATGTAACCGAACGAGTTGACAGCGGCTCGTCGAATGCCCTTCTTGTGTGCCTTCAAGAGGTCCAGGAGCTCAAAGCAAATACGCATCCATTCTCTTGCTGGGACAAATTCAGCCCCACGATCAGCTGAAAATACACGTCAATACTGTGAGCTACTAACAGGAAGACAAACGAGACTTACCGATACGGCCAATCAAGTTGATCGATGCTTCTTGCACCTTCTCGTGTCGGTTACGGAGAATTGGCGTCATTCGGGGTACTGTACAGGATAGGATCAGCCACAAAAAATTAAGCAATGCATCTGAACACATACAGAGATCTTTGACCGGGGGGTTCATCTGGGTCATACCAACGACATTAGCGATCGCACCCTCAGCAGCAATGATACTACCGAGCGTGTCAGGGTATTCTTCACCCAGCTGCTCAAACAAGACGAGACCGAGCTTGCTCAAAAGCTGGTCTTCACCGCATTGCTTGATGACCACCGCAAGTCGAGTAGTCAAATCGGCTGCCTGCTGACGGACTTTAGCGCTCTTGTTGTTAAGACGCCAGAGGATCGTGGAGACAATCTGAGTGAGATATGGCTTGACGCGGATGCCGAGAGCGTTGACGACGGTACCGAAACCGTCCAGCATGACTTGGTCTTCCGTAGTCTGCTCCTGGAAGGAATAGATGATACCGTCTACAAGGCGAACCTCGAGACGTTCGTCGATGTCCGAGGCGCCGAGAGTGGCAACGACCTTGGTGATAGTCTCCATAACCATCTTCCGGTACGGCTCTGCCTCGTCCTTCAGCTCGTTTACTATCCTTCCGACGATCTCTGAAACGCCTGATTTTTGCGCGAGCTCCACAGTGGTCTCCACGACTTGGCGATAGTTGCGTCTGTCCAACGCCATACGACGAACCCAGAACGACTTGAAAAAGTCGGGGAGAATATCTTGTTTAATGTACTGCGCTGTGACACCCTCCGTGGCAGCGCACTGCTTGACCACTTTGAGCACGATCTTCTTCATCTCTTCGTCGGATGTCTGGAATTCACGGATGAGGATGACAGTGACTTCCTTGGTATAGTAAGAGGCATATTCGGGGTCCATAAGGGGAATGATGAAGCCGATTGCCTTCAAGAAGGCGGCGAGACCCTTGCCGCGGTGTAGACGGATACCGAGCCAAAGAGGTTTGAGTACCTCGTCAAACGACTCGATACCGTAAGGCGCTGCAGCTTCCGCCAAAGCAGCGAGACCGAGGGCCGTCATGGTCCGCACCTTCTGCTGCTCGTCTGTAAGTCCATGGGCAATACAGCCAACGAGGTTTCGCAAGTGAGGAAGCACAGCGCAGCCCATCATGATAGCAATCTGCTGGACAATTCGAATACCGGTGTGACGCGCCTGCCACGACTTTTTGCTGCGGCAGACGGCCTTGAGGAAGGGAAGTAGCGAAGGGATACCAAGGGCAGACGCAACGACGGAGAATGCGCGGGCAGTCGTATTGCGAACATATTCATCAGCGTGATCAATATCAGGACGCATGGTGGAGATCATGTGGGCAAGACCAGCCGCTTTTGAGAGGTTGGATATGATTTCGCGCCCTTCAATACGAGCGTAGTAATCCTCGTCGATAAGTAATGGTTCAATGACGACTAGGATCTTGTGCACGTAAGGACGGACAAGGTCGTCAAGCTTGTACAAGACACGGTCGATAACCTTGACCAGGAGATGGCGTTCTTGATCTTCCAGTGTGCGTTCCATGAGTAGCGGGAGGATTTTATCAAAGAGTGGACCGGCGCCAAACTCGCGTGCTTTGTCTGTGATCTGACGGAGGGCAGTCTTTCGGACAGGTGGAGTGCCGTTCTTGATCTTCAGGAGAAGTCGCATGATCTTGCGTTCTTTCATTTCATCTACCGAAAGCTCAGTCTCGTCTTCCTCTTTCAGAATCTTTGCGAAATACTGAGCGTCCTCCGGCTTGAAGAAGGCAAGATTTCCAACTCCTGGAATCTCAGTAGGCAGCTCAGGTGCGAGACCCGCAGCTGCCGCAATGGCAGCAGCGTCAGACGATTCTTGTATATGGAAACCCCCGACTTCAGTAACAGGCGTCGCCATCAACTTGCGAGGGGCAACCATCGGCGCATAGCCTGGCGGAGGAGTAACAATGACGTACCCTGTGGCCGGCAGAATAGCGTCCAGTTCTTCATCCGTGAGATAACGATTGTGCTTGTCCTCGTGCATGATACCTGGTGCGTTCATGATAATTTGTGTCATAGGCGCATCGGGAACGACAGCAGCTTGGTCCCAACGCGAGCGTTTGGGAGTTTCAGTGACGGGAACGGCACTCTCCGTGGGCGGTGCATCCCAACGAGACCGCCGTTTCTTTGGCGCAGAAGGCTCTTCTCTCGCCTCCGTCTTATTCGGATCTATGTTCTCATCCGTGGGCTCTGGTATGTCCCATCTCCGTTTGCGCTTTGCTCCCGCTGCTTCCCGGTCCCGGTCCCTAGCCTCGGCGAGCTCTTTGGCAGCAGCAAGCTCCATGGCGACGTCTTGAAGCTCGGAAGCCGGAGGTGTCTTGTCCAAATCCATTTTCATCTTTCCCTCCTCCCTCTCTCGCCTCTCCTTCTCCTCAATCGCCCTCCGCACACGTACCTCCTCCTGCTCCAAACGAGCCAACCTCATCGCATCCTTGTACCCTCCCTCGACCTCTGTGCCTTCCTCAGCATGTTTGAACGCATCCGCGCTTTCTTGTGCGACTCGGTTGAAGCGACGACTGTGATAATCCGATTGCCTCGACGCAATTTGACGTTTCGAGGCTGTTTCGGCAAAAGGGTCGACGTTTTCCTCCTCTGCAAGGTCTGCGAATTCTTGAAGAACCTCCTTCGGCGCGGTGAAGGAGTCGACGAGTCTTGGGGAGCCAGACATAACAGACGGTGATGGTGATGGTTGCAGAAAGAGTCGTTGAGCGCGGACGGAAACAACTCGCAGGAATAGCGTAAGCTGAGTCTGAATAATCCTATACACAAATATGTACAAATAACCCCTGTCTACTTTCGAGTTCTATTCATTCCCCATCTTTCTCGGCAACAAGGAACCCACCCAAAACGTTAACCCGGCCATACCCAACATTACCCAGTACGCAAAATAACCTCCCATGATATCTTTCTCGATGCTGAGTGAAAAGGCAGAGTTAACAGTTGCAGGGCCGACAGCACGCATGACAGAGACGATCATCTGCGCAATCCCATACGTTGCGCCAATCGACGCCTTGTTCGGTGCAGCGGCACTTATATACATGAACGTGATCCCTGATTGAAAGTAGATCACCAGATTGACCATCTCATCATAATGGGCTGGCTCACCGTAAGCAAAAGCCGCGAATATAGACAAGAGCAATTGAAGTCCTACAAGGAACCAAACGAAATAGTCCAGACCGTATACCCGTGCCGCGGTGTTGATCACCGGGAACAGTGCTATCACAGGCAAGCACAAAGAAACTGCCACCAAGAACGTGGTTTTGGCGCCAATCCAGTCGCACATGGGAGCGAAGAACATCCATTGAATGACACCACCTGATACCCCAAGAAACGCCAAGATGTTCCCAATTGCGGGTGGATCAAGATTGAGACCACCCATTTCAATGGGCATCGCGTAGAAGACTGGGATTATTGCACGAAAGGCGATATCGGTAAGGGAGAACGTAGCATAGGACCCAGCTACTATCAAAACTGGGCGAGTGAGAAGGGCGCGAAAGGGTAGCTGCTTATCAATTGCTTCTGGTGCTGGATCGTTACGAGGGACCCCATGGACCTGTTGATCGGGATTTGGTTTATCGTCCTTGGTCGTTCCACCGAAAAGATATTGCCACAGTGTCATTTTGGGTTTCGTGGTCTGGATAAAAGCAGTAAGTATCATTCTCCCTGATTCAGACCAGCCGACGGACCTCTGTCAGAAACACAAAGGCAATGAACCATGAAAGTGCCGAGACAGTCGCCGAGACCGAACAGGGTAAAAAGTACGGGTATTGTTTAAGAAATGCGGAACCGCCAAAGGTATCCGGGAATCTCTCCGCGGGCCTAGCCAGGGACCCGCCGATCAGTGGCCTTGGTATTTATTTAGCATGAAAGTATGAAGACGCAGTGAACAACAAAAACAAACCCCACTGTCATACCAAAGGACCAAGTAATTGGTAAAATACCATATGCCTGTGCGATATTCGTAGAATCTGTGATCTCGATCGTCATACTTTTCATCACACCAATGTTCCCATTCAGAGCGCCATTAAGACACCGACTGTGAGTGTTTCATCAACCTCTCCAAAAAGCAAGGTATGCTAGACTTATTCCTACCTGATAATGAGACTCCAGAACGTTTTAGACAACCCGAAGCACCACATTGACGCTGATAGTCCGAAGAGCCCCGTCAAAAGCACGGGTCTGCGGCCGATTTGATCTGACAAACGACTCCAATGAAAGATTGTGCACGCCTCGGTTAAGAAGAATAACGAATGCTAGCGTCCGCAGTGTCAGAACTCGAAGGGAGCAGATTGATGGGACGCATGGACTACGAACCATGAGTCCAACATAGTACCCAACACGAGAATCTTTGCCATCAGTAATACCAATGTCCCTTATCAGCTACACGAGCGGCAAACACGGAACTCAAGCCATGTGTGAGGAATGTACAGAGTTGAACCCGTACCTGGGGAAGGAATGGTGCTATGACCTGAAAAGTTATCGGTTCTGAGATTTGAAGCAACAATAATATGGAAAATTGACGCCAGGGAAGGGGCGTCCTCTGCTTTTTTGAATTAATTTGCCGAGTATCCTGAGATTGGTCCCTTAGGAGTGGTGTCTCCTCGTCCGGTACCTGTGACATCAGCCTCGTTCAGATGAGTTGGAATGAGAGCGCTGTTGAGATGTGAGTCGGGTTTTCCAAAAATACCCGCAGCAAAATTATCCTCACCTGTGACGAGGGAATATTTATCAGCAAGAGTTCCACGATCGATAACCGGGCCCCGGGGAGATTCAAGGGTGACTCAAGTGGACCTAGATCGGCACAGACTGTCAGAACGAATATTTGTCATGTCGCCAAGAATTGCATACAATCTCCATCGGAGCAAAGGCCCGGAGGTGTCAACATCCCGCAACCCCGAATTAGGGTTAGGGTTACCTACCACGCCTCTGATAGCTCCAGAAATTAGAATCAAGTTGCTAGTCATATCTGAGTTCATGGAAGATGGACCCTCTTGTCAACCTTCCTGTTGACAGTTCCCCAGTCACTGACGCTGATGAAGAGGTACATACCCTTCAAGCCGTTCTCCCACCTCGTCACAACCCACGCTGACATATCCCAAGATCTTCCTCCTCTACTC
>JBBPQP010000248.1:0-35558 GCA_038092555.1 Boletus subgraveolens | reverse complement strand
CCGCGTCGATTTGACCATTGTGCGCGGGGCTAATTGGGTGTGGGCCCCAGGGTGCTGGGTACGGGGGGGGGGGGAGGCCCCCCTCTCTGTATAAAAGGTAAGTTGCAGAACCACTCACCATCAGCAAAACAATATCTTATCGCCTCTCAAACAGCTCAACTCACCCACGCTAGAAAGATGTACATCCGCTTCTCTGCCCTTCTCCCCGTCGCTGCCCTCGCTGCCCTCGCTGCTGCTGCACCCAACGTGCTCGAAGCCCGTCAAGTCACCACCCAGTGCAACACCGGCCCGATCCAATGCTGCGACAGTACTTTCTCTGTGAGATTTAACTGTTCCTCACGCGTTCGTGCTTTGCGCTAACGATGGCCTACACTGTAGCAATCCGACTACACGTATATCGAGCTCCTCGCACAACTCGGGATCGTCCTTCCCAGCACCCAGGGCCTCTTCGCGATGAGCTGCTCCCCGGTCACTGGTACGGGCGCTACGTGCACCCAGCAGCCCGTCTGCTGCACTGGCAACACCTTCGTAAGTTGACCCTGTGTTCTGAGTGCACGAACGACACTAATCATTCTCCTCCGCACAGAGTGGGTTGATCAACGTCGGCTGCTCTCCCATCAACATCAACGGGTAAACAGCCGAAATATGCTTAGTTTATATGAATAGGGGTTATGGTATTTTGGATCGAATGAATGAATCGTCCTTTTGGTGTTAAATATGTATGAAAGACCCAGCGTGCGCCAACGAGTAGTAAATATTCGAAAGAACCTCACTGAGAGAAGCTCAGATCATCCTCTCTGAACTGATCACATTGCGATAGTATCATAGAAGTAAATGATGTGGCTGTGCAGACAGAGATCGGCGTGACTATAACTAGTAACTTGTACCTAGTAGTTAGTCATTTTTATCCTGTTTTTGTTACTGACTATCAAGTCCAGCATTCATTCCTCACTAGCACTCCGGCTTGCCCAGCAATCGAGCCCGCTCCCTGGCGCTATCGCGAAAGGAAGTGACATATACTAGTATCGCGTCGAGCGCAGATCGTCCGTCGGCAAGTCAAACATCGGAACCCATGATGCATGATCGGCATGTCGATCGAACCACAGGTCGGACATTGGTAGCAACCATTACCTCGACTATCATCATCAACCGACCAAGGATCACAAGTAACGCGCCCTATGTAACGTACGACCATTCTACTCCTTCGGAGTCTTTCCATTCACTCTACTCCCAGTTGGAGCAATCCTGCCGCCGTTGTGATTACGATCGAACAAGAATGGAGAAACAGAGACTTACCGCACAATCCAATTCTTCTTTCGCCACGGGCACGGGCAGCCTCGCCTTCTTGGTATCTTTGACCCGTCTCCGCCTCCCCACCAGGACCAGCCCGTCTGTGGGATGCTCTTGTCCCCTGGTGGAGGTTCATCAGCACAGCCGAGGCCTTGAGAGGGCAACTGCTCACTGACAGCCTCCTATGTAAAGTGTGCTCTGATGTCTACTTCACAAGTTTGAGCTTGGTGACCGTGTCATACAGTGCGACCTTGCCAAGACGATACCTGCAGACCACCGTTAGTTGGTCCCTGCTGGCGAGGGCAATCAGGACTCGTGAACATATCGACTGCTCACCCTGTCTCCATCGCACAGCCAGCTGTGCCTGGAACAACAAAGTCGAGGTCCCTCCATATCACACAGTGTTTACTCCAGGGTGTCTTGGAACGGATGTTGCCTGTTTTAAAGAGCAACTTGAGGACTATTCGTTCGTATCTTTTGATGCTGTTTTTAGGACAAGACTAGTAGACCCCAGGTTGGTACTTGGTAGGTTCAGGCAAGACAAAAATCATCCAAAACTGTTTATTCAATTGGCCAATATGTAATACTACAAACAACCAATCGGTGGCAACACGGTGGCATCTCCAGATTCCAGCATGTACTTTGCGGTATGAATATCTCATTAAAGCGAGGTTTGTCTTTAAGGTACGTACTACGTACTATCATGGTTAATCCATAGCCAACTAGATCAGTTGTCATCGAACCCTCAAGGCCTCAATTATGACTAGTGCTGGCTAGAGTACAAGATATATTTTGTAGCATTCGAAATAATATGATTTATTATGATTAGCGCTTAACTCAGACCCTCAACGTTCAAACGTTCAACTTGCGTTCAACGTTGCAACCATCCGCAGCCTGTTAGAGTTTTATTAATTGCAATCGCTGTCTTCCTCCGAGCGTGGTGCGAGTGCGAGAAGCTCGACTCAGAAAGATGCGGAATGGCTGCGGAGCCGAGGCGTCAGCTGCCATCTAGGCTTAAGTGCTTCGATGCTACATCAACCTGCCAATCAGCAGCTCCCTGCGTTCTCCTCACACAACACGCCATAAGGCCGTAAGGGTGACATACACCGACACGTTCTTCGCGGCGTTTGCACGGCCCTTCAGCCTCCAAAGGAAGGAAACGACCCACGGTATGGAAATCCCTTGCGTAACAGGTGCTGAAAGCGTCTCAAATTGTTTAAGCCCCCGGCATCTTCTAACCGTACCGAGGCCTATTGCTTGCCCTCAATTCTTGACAAGCGTGGGGCCCTTTTGATGGACACTCTTCGGGCGCTCTGTCACTTGTTCTTAGCCTCTGAACATCCTCACAGCCATGGGGGTAGCGTTTCGTGGTGTATTTTTTGTGCTGCTCGTCGCACTATACATCGTTAAACGCAGACGGTCCAGACACCCTAGCAACCTCCCCCTCCCACCAGGACCCAAAGGCTTTCCCCTGTTGGGAGCGGTGCTAAGTATTGATACTTCCAAGCCATGGTTTACTTACTTTCGATGGCGTAAATTATTCGGTGGGTGCTATGTTCAGTATCATTTCGCAAACCTAATCCATTCCAGGCGACCTCATCTACACACGCATTTTCAATATGGATGTACTCGTAATAAACACCGCAAAAGTAGCTCGTGACCTACTCGAACTTCGGTCACACATCTACTCGGATCGGCCAAAGTTCGCGACGACGGAACCGTGGGCTTCCCTTGTTTTCTCATTCCCATTGCCTTTTCACACATTGATCCATCTAGATATGGGATTGCAGATGGCACCATCCTCATGCCCTATGGGGACACATGGCGTCTCCACCGCCGCATTTACCATCAAGCGTTAAACGCCGAAGTTGCCATGAAATATCGACCGATGCAGTGCGCAAAGGCTCGTCAGTTGATTATCAATCTTGTCGAAGCTCCGCGACATTTCTCTGTACATCTCCACACGTTCGTCTTGTTGTCATCCGTGAGTTCATCGCTGAGACATCGTCCAATTTAGCTATTCTACATCGATTATCATGTCAATTGTGTACGGATATAACGCGGCCCCGACAAACGATCCCTATGTTCAGTATGCCGAGCAGGGTATGAAGGCAATCACCAAAGCCACTGATTCAAAGAGAGCTGCCCTGCTTGGATTATTTCCATTCCGTAGGTCTCATCGCATGAGTTATTCTCTGACTGAACCTCCGTCAAGTCCTGAAACTACCTACGTGGATGCCGGGCTCATTCAAAGCGGAAGCGGCAGAGGCAAAGTACTACGCGACTGGGTTTCGGAAAGTTCTTTTTGGAATGGCGTTAGAACAAATGGTATGCATGTTTAGTTGTCTCCCAACTGAGTAACATTTTAAAACCTCCCGAGGCATCTGGGATGGGTGCACCTTCGATGATTAGCGATGCTGTCAGGAGAAATGAGGACAACGGAAACTTGCCAGAAGTAACTCTTGCCATCAGGAACACTTCTTCGGCTGCTTATGGCGGTAAGCATCCGTGGAGAGTATATTACCCTATGTTGGCTCACATTCAATACAGCTGCATCGGAAACTGTGCGGTTTTGTTGATGAAAGTTTTTGGAGGAACATTTAATGACCACAATATAGACATCAGGTAGCTTGGAAGTGTTTATCCTTGCTATGGTTCTGTTCCCTGAGGCCCAGAGGAGAGCACAGAGGGAGATAGATGCTGTGGTCGGCTCTGACCGGTTGCCGGGTTTCAGCGATAGACCTTCTCTACCTTTCGTCGAGGCCGTCCTGCGGGAAACCTTTAGGTGGTATCCTGCTAGTCCGTTGGGTGAGTTGTAGCATTCCTTTTTGGTCCATGCTAACTATTGTGCCCTCGCAAAGCAGTGCCTCGCGCAACTACTGCCAAAGATGTGTATGAAGGCTCACACATCCCGAAGGGTCTGTTCTCGGATGTACATAGATTGCCCCTTCACTGATGTTAACTACTTGGTGCAGGGACCACGGTGTTGGTCAATGTGTGGTGGGTTCAGATTTATGCGTGCGTGATTGAGCCTCTCACCACTTTGCAGGGGCCTTGCCCACGACGAGGAAACCTATCCTGAACCATTCGAGTTCAACCCGGAACGATTCCTTAAGGAAGATGGTACACTCACCGAGGATGATACCTCATTTGCCTTCGGTTTCGGACGAAGGTAGACAGAATTTCTTTCCGCGTGATCTGAATCGACAATTACCTCAGGATCTGCCCTGGACGACATGTTGCCAATGCATCTATGTGGATCGCTATTACCTCAATGCTCGCAACCTTCGATTTTTTGAAAGCACAAGACGACAGTGGGAACGAAATTGATTTCTCGCCTCAGTTCACCTCTGGGACGATTTCGTGCGTGCCTGTTTTCTTTTTTTCGTTCCATAGGTCTCATTCATAATCCGACGACCGACAGACGACCCGAGCCCTTTCCGTGCCGAATTGTCCCCCGGATTTCTCCAAGTGCAATCAGAGAACTAGCTATGCGAGATCTTTGAATTCTGCTCGCTGTCCTCTTCGCTCTCACCATATGATGTCACGCTCTCACGTTCTCCAGGTTCAAGGCTTGCGGAGTTACGATCTGTTACGAAACAGGTGTTGATACGGTTATCCCGGGTTAGAGGAATGTCTCGGAAATGGCCCTGGTGCAGACCAGGCGAGTGCATTTCCTAGATTTCTGAACATGAGCATTTGTCGTATGAAGGATCAATCCCTTTCTCAGTAGCTGGAACACGCATGAACTTGTTGGTTTACATTTGACTGTAGCAAATACTATATAGTCGTCGGCGCCCAACGTGAAAGTCATTTTTACCTGTCTGAATCTCCCCCCTCCACAAGCTAGTGATGCAGATCCACCCCGATGGCACGCTAAGTACAATATTTCCTTCCATCAATCGCGTTGTTGACTTGATACCTGCCTCCTGGTTTTCCAGGGGGACTGGATGTTTGATTGGTGGCTTGAATGTGGCTCAATGGTTCCTTATGACACGATCGGATACAAGAACACGATCCGAATTAGCAGCCCAGGCAGTGCGAGTGGGTGCAGATCGGGACACGTTTGATGCCACGGGATTTGAACTGACATCAAACTGGCATGCGATCGGACACGCAAGGCATATAAAACATCCCCCGTTATCACTCTCGTCGCACCAGCCATCGTCATGGACAGGGTACAATCGAAATTCAAGAAAACCAACAGGAACTTCGTGTATCACTATCTCTTCTCCCAGGCAATCCCCGGAAAGCCCACTCTCCTGTTCATCCACGGATTCCCATCAACGTCGTATGACTGGTACCACCAGATCAATTATTTCCAGCCAAAGGGGTATGGACTGGTCGTTCCCGACCTTCTCGGATACGGACAAACGGAGCCCAAGTCCACTAACCCTGCCGACTTTTTGCACACTGCAATAGGACAGGATTTACTGGACATCCTCGACGAGGAGGGTGCCAAGAATGTCATCGCGATTGGACACGACTGGCATGTTGAAAACCACCTGACTCATTGCGTGATTGCGCTGACGTAACACGAACGGAAACAGGGGGTCAGGCATCGCGAGCATCCTCTCTGTAAAGCACTCTGACAGGTTCCTCGGTTTCGCGTTCACCGCAGTCACTTACTACCCGCCCTCTGTCTTCCCGCCACTCGATCTCATCCTCGAGTTTCAGAGGCAAAGGTATGGCCGCCCGTTGATGGGGTACTGGACGTTCCTCGGGAGAGAGGACGCTGCCAGGCTGATCGAGGCGAACGTATGTTTTTCAGCAGAGTCTCGCGTGTGTGCTTTTTCCGCAGCTTACCCACCCCCTCGCGCGTGAAAAACAGATCGACTCATTCCTTGACATATTTTATCCTGCTGATCCCGAAATATGGAAGACGTATATGAACTTGCCTGGAGAGTTACAGTTGTTCATCCAACAGAAAAAGAGGCTTTCAAGGGCACCATACGTGACTCCCGAGGTACGTGTTTACACCATCGTGTTGATGATGTTCGAGACGAGTGCTGAAGTACCCTGATGAAGCACTATGAGCACATCAAAGCATCCTTTCTTCAAGGAGGGCTAAACAGCCCTCTCAACTGGTACAGGAGCAACCTACACGGTGTTAACAATGGTATCAAAGCAAGTACGTCCTACAGCTCATTCCGTTTCCGATGTCGAACCCTGAATAATTGCAATGAAGCGGTATCCGAAGCTAATATCATGATCAGGAAGCCGGCTTTCATGGCAGTGGCGAAATACGATTATGTTTGTTTCCGCGAATTTGCCATCACGGAGATTGAAAAGTATGCCAAAGGTGGTCTAACGATCGTAGAGTTCGATGTGGGGCACTGGCCACAGCTGGAGAAGCCGGAGGAATACAACGACGCCCTTGATCGCTGGGTGACAAATACGTTCAAATTATGAACGGCAGTAAGAGGGATGGTATAAATTTCGTGTATGCAATGTACATCCTATTGTGCTTCTCGACTGGACTTTTTTGACTCGCTCTATTGTCGAACGGAAAGCGGTTGAAGTTTGAATGACAGACCAGAACAACTACAGAGTGCCACGCGGCCAATATCCTCGTGGATGCACGCTGTTTGCAGTACCAATAGAATCAGTCGTCTAGTACCTGCGTTCCGCCAAACCAAGTGATATGAGAGTCGAGATGCAGGGGCGAAATGGTGGGTATGCACGGAGGTATATGGTTTGCACAGTAGATACAGGAAATGGAATCAATTACGACCTGACAATTGGTCAGCGTTTACACATTGACACAAGGTCCTTGGGTCCCTGGTAGAGTAGCGTAGGAAGGAAACACGCACATTTTATAATCTACTTTTGTAGTCCCTTCGCCTATGGTATACTCAATGGTGATGTCCAGATCCCGATTATTCCGCGCATTAGGCGCACAAGAGAGGGTGCCATTTATTTTTTCGCCTTCGGAAATTGTGATTGTGGAAGGCGTGTAGAACACGGTTTGTCTTGATGTAGTATGTAAATGCGATGAACGCCGGATTCGGGAGTGCAAGGATGGGTCACTCACTTCCAATGCGTGTATTGTGCATGGGGTCCTGTCGAGAATTGAATCTTCTTATGTGTGCAGTCAAATGTTATGTCGAACCACGAGAGAAATGCGTGAATGTCTAAAAGTTAACGGCTAAATGAGAGTAAATAAATAAATAAATGATGCGATATACAGTCGTTCCGAGTCGCAGTGAGCGTGAATGGCGCACTGAAAGTCAGGTCTTCTTTTTTGGCAGTAAGCAAGTTGATTTGCTGCTAATTGTCAGCATCAACAAGGTTGAGAGAGAAGTTCACCAACCTTCAACATATATGGATCAGTGACCACTGATTTGAGTTCAACGGTGTCAACCAGTGGCTCCCGCAGTGCGATGTCCTTGATGCAGGAGTAGTCAAACCCGTAGACATTGTCCCAAACTAATACGAGTGGTTAAAATGGAATAGACAGCATTGACGCGGCATCTTACAGTTGATTTTCTCCTCCTTGTAATCTTGGTCTTCGATTGCAGCCAAATACATCCTTGCGGTGTCGGGGAACATATGTCCACCAGGCTTCAAATACTTGTCTCGAGCTAGCAGAACCGTATCGAGCATGGACTCGTAGAGTAGGAAGTAACCCATCCACTCAGAGATAATGATGTCAAACTGCGTTATCGGTAACTCGACGTCTTCGAGTTTGCCCTTGACAAGGGTAATAGCTGATCACAAACATCGACTTGAGCGACGCGCAACCAAGTACCGGTGTAAGAAGGTACGGACTGTCTTTGAAACCATTAACCTCTATGATTTCTTGTGCTTGATCAATGATATTTGACATGTCGATCTAGCAGTTGGCTTGCGATCAGATGGTTCTCGCCACAACGTCGGCAAAGTTACTTACACCAACGACGTGAGCTGCGCCAGCCTTGGCAGCGAACATACTAAGGATACCAGTCCCACATCCGACATCGAGCACGGTTTTTCCCTTGAACAGATGTCCATTATTCACGATGGCTGCACGATATGACCCAGTCCGGACTGAGTCTTTCAACATCTCTTCGTGAATTCCTGTCCGATGAGATGCAAGGCATAAGATATATAGAGAACATATTCATTGGAAAATCTCGCACCAAAATGCGCATAAGAATCAGCATAGCTGGGAGAGAAGAAAAGAGGTAGATATCAGAATCTGACAGTGGGAAGTACGGGTATGAACGAACTAGTCTCTAGAGGTCATTGAATCTGGCGATATATCGTTTGAAGAGGGGTCATCCATGTCGAAAGTGTCCGCCTAGATGATCTCGAGGGGATGAGCGGAAAGCAAGAAAAAAAACCCGACTCGCAAAGATTTGGACTCGTGCTTGCCTTTCCAAACATGTCCAAAAAAGGAAACTCAGCGAATGATCGAGCACCAACACACACATACACAAACATCACCCCTCTGCTGCAATACCACGTGATTTGCTGTAATGCGCTGCGCTGCCCCACGTAGCTCCTTCTCTGCCCTTGGCTTCTACCTCAGATGATCATCGACTCCAACTCGAACATGGTACGTATTACTCCTCCTCATAAACTGTGACGCTGTTGATAGCATTCTTCAGGTCAGTCACACAGATAACCCACCGCCTTACCAGTACCTTCCTGAACCAGGTCCGAGCGACAGTGAGTAGACTACCCTCCTGTCTTGTAGAATAAAAGCTTATGCATGACAAGATGTGCCGTCACCTGGCTCAGTTAACATGCAGAAACCCAAGGCACCAGCGCATCCAGGCCTATCGTCCCCACCTGTCGCAACGCTCCACGTAGCACCAGTCCCCGTAATGCCCCAGCCCAGAGTCTACCACTATCAGAATTCTGCCACTGGGGAGCATTTAGCATCACTCTTACCCCCAGACCATCCCGAGATGTTATGCCTTCAACGGGGTGGCCACGAACCACACACCAAGTTTGGTATTCTCGGTAAGTGCTACTCTTTTAGGAGTTAGTATGCATTGATTCATCTTGTTTTAGGTGTCTTGGCGGCTATAGTATGGTTCCCTCTCGGAATTGGCCTCTGTCTTCTCGACCGCCGAGTGCAATGCAAGCGTTGCGGTGCCGTCATAGACCAAGGCATGTGCGGTTAAGTATCGCTAATCTACGACTTTTATCCCCATTCGCTTGTCTACTTGTATATCATACATTTTCGGGACCTTGATTCATTCCGGACCTACGACCTTGTATCTATACGGTGCAACACATGAATCTATTTTTTCATTCTCCTTCAAGCCTGACGCGATATTCTGTACGGGCCGGTCCTTCAGAAAGCGCTGACAAGGGTAGTAGCTATTTCGAGTTCTCCTTGACTTACTAGATGTACGGCCCAACTTCGTCGGCAGGAACCAGCCTTGCACCCTTGCCGTACATCTAGTAGGCTATGTAGTATGGATAGCTACCTAATACGCGTTTGGATTTGTGCCAGCAAGAAACTCGCACGGGAAAAAACGCGACCACACAGCCACAATTCTCCCTCCCACAGTGACCTTGTAAATGTACACAAGGTAATAATTAACGAACCTCGAGGTGGTCCATTCAGGAGAGGCTTCACGACAGCTCGGGCACGACACAAGTTCGTCTCTCTTTCTCTCTCTGTCAATGTTCCAACGCTTTCCATTCCGTTATGAATTCTAGACATGCGTATATTCAAGCGAGGTGCACGCCCCCTTGTTCCACTTCAAACCGGCGGCAATAGTACTGCTGAGTATAAGATCACCGCCGCGGACACCGGGTTGCCCCCATGGACTACCCTACGAGTTCCCAACTCACACTGGTCGACACTGATACCCCCGCTCCTCCAGAGGACAACATTATTTTCATATTCGACAGAGATGACATGAGCAATACAACATTACACATCTACGGTGACCACCTACCGAGTTACGTCGTCGACACGCACGATTACACGACCACCGTCTACGCAGGAGGTGTATTGCTCGCCACCGTCACGCGCAAAAAGTTTCGACGGGATCAGATTACGTTTCGAGGTTCGAGGCCAATGAATCTTGGAAGCTGGCTGAAAGCACCAATACTATCGACCTTGTAAGTGATCCCGAGCGTGGTCGGAATCGACAATCGTTCTAAGGTGTTGACAGACCTCTTGTATTTCACGCGTATGGTAGACGATTTGAATGGAAAAGAGATCTTTCGGGACAACTCGTGGTTCGTTGTTACACATCTTTCCGTGCTGACAGTACAGTCAACATGCATTGTGCAGTTGTACGAATCGGACCATCCCGACGAGACCGTGGCATGGTTCTCGAAAAGTTGTATGGGGCACG
This sequence comes from Boletus subgraveolens, assembly GCA_038092555.1. Taxonomy (NCBI): domain Eukaryota; kingdom Fungi; phylum Basidiomycota; class Agaricomycetes; order Boletales; family Boletaceae; genus Boletus; species Boletus subgraveolens. The sequence continues at coordinate 24,963 of JBBPQP010000248.1, read as the reverse complement.
GAAATCATGTGATCTATGCTGCGTATCTCGCTATTAAACCCGAGATGGCTGAGGTGAGAGATATGATCGTGTTGTCTTGCTTGTTGGCGGAACAAAAGCTGCGGATCACCGATGCCATCTCTGCTGCGCAGCTCAAGGTTGCCATATATTTTATGGTATTCTGAGCATGTCGTATTCGTAGGATGTACACTGTATTTCTAGTCATTGACCCAAGAGACTAGTTGTACTATCATTGGACCAGAGTTGCAAAATGACCCGGAGTTGCAAAACTGCATCTAGCTCACACAACATCACAGTTTTCAGCCTGAGCTGGTGGATCTAGTACAATCTATGATAGGTTAACCTCCTTGTATTTTTTTTTTTGAATAATAGAATGTGTCTTCATCCTCTGGCACCTCATTTATACCTTATGGTCAGGGATATTCAGTTACAAGTGTCAGGGCAATACATAGATCATGGCAAAAAAATACAAAAAAATACTAGTGATACTATACATTACTGCCCAACTGCTTGTGATGTTTTTAAGGTGATTATGATTGTTGTGATGGAGTGTGCAACTCCTGAAGTCCATTGTGCATGAAGTGTGACATCACTGAGCAGACTCAGTGGAGTATATTTACAGCATCAATGGCAACAGTGGCAATGCATGGTGACCTCATGAAAAAATCAAGCCAAGTCTAATAGGATGGCTCTTCAGCATGTCGGAGATTGATTTAGCACTGTGACATGGTGTGACACTCCACTCCCATGCAGATGGGAAATTTTGCAACTTCCTGTCCATTTCACCTTCTGCACCAGCATGTCTCTGGCAACTTCAACATGTTGTTTGTAGTATTTTTTTGGTTGTATCTTGCATTTGACACATTTCTCTACAATTCTAAGTGATTTTTATTTTTATAGTGATGATGAGTTTCTTTGTAGTTGCAACTGATGTTCACATTTTGCAACTCTGGTCCAGTGATGGTAATGGCCTCACAAACCATGATAATGACGTGATTAGGAAAAGTGGGTGCTGTTGACATGTCTAAAAATGGGGGGTGGAAATTTATGCCTTAAAAGTCATGCCAATGCCTTGGCATGACTTATGGAAATTTGTGACATTGAATGTTGGACCAGTCGCTCCTTTTGGTAACTTTTTACCACATAGGGATAAGCTTGAGCATCAATTGTTATGACCAGTAACAATGGTAGATGTTCATGAAGAACCATGTCTCGTTCCTACACTTGGGCACCTCTGTTAGGAGTTAAGTGTGAACGGCCTGATGTAAGTCAGCAGTACTGGGACTGTCCCAGAGTTGGAAGGATGAGAGGATGAGGCAGTGGAGAGATGAGGCATGAGGGAGGGGATCTCAAGAAACGAGTTGATAACATGAAGTAGTGTATATCAAGGTTAGAGAGAAAGGAGTATACAGGCGGTGCTCTAATATATATAGTAGGTAGTTTAGGGCAGGTATCGGAGCTCTAAACAATATACATATAAGGAAATAGATGCGTCGCATCGCAAGGCACATGAAGGTAAACAAAGATGAGTCAATGGGGATACATACAGCTGTGAGAGAGGCTGTAGAGGAGGCAGTGTCTTGCTGAGTCAAGCGAGGTAAGTAAGAGTCATAAGAGAAACGGGAAATGCCAAGAGGCGATAAGGAAGGGGAATATCTGGAGGTGGTGATGGAGATGTCTGACCTGATGAGAGGATAGCTTATCCTTTGAAGAGGGATTTGTCTAGGAGCTCCACCCAGGTGAAGTTGGGAATCTGGTAGTCTCCGAGGTTGGAGAATAGGGTGGCGAAAAGGGTGGATCCAGGATGGTCGAGATGGTCAGGTGGGGTAGCTGATGAAGGGATTGGAGTTGGTGGATGATCAGGAGGAGGTGGAGGAGAAAATGGATTAGGGGCCTCCTCAACCATAACATCAATGTTCTGATGGTGAGTTTGAAACTCGTCAGTGGTATTGACTTTTTTGGCTGTCTTACAAGGCAGTTCTCAAAGTCACTGTATTACCATTGACCTCATGTTGACAGCAGAGCCCTTGTACTAAGGCAATATTTACTGCAGCTTGCAAAAATGTTGGGTTCATGGGATGTTTCCAAAGAAGGTTTCCATCAGCACGCAAACTTTCTACTTTCAGGGCCAGGCTCTAAACCAACTCAAACATTATCCATTGAAGAGTGTTGTCATAGAAACATAGCCAGTTGAGTGCAGCTCTAATGAAGGAATGATTCTCCTCTTAAATATATATATATACCACCTCTTCTTGTATATGCTGAGTGGCCACAAAGTGCTCTGAATTGATAATGGCTGGACACTTACAAAAAAACAAAAATGTTGCTAGCTATAGAAGGAGGATATTGACCAGATGTTCTGATTTTCATGGTTTTGCGACTCTTTTGATGGATGCACCTCGGGGACGGAGAGGGAAGCATGTTTTGTTATGGCAACTTGACAATCCAAGCAGCAGTTTGCTCAGAGTAAATCAAAAGTTGGAGAGGTGGTATACTGTCACAAGTGCTCACTTCTTTCAAAAATTTCCCATGACCTCAACATTTTTGCAAACCACAATAAATGACAGTTTTGAGGGAAAGGGGTTTGCTTACAATATGCAACAAGATTAGAATGGACACATGTGTGATTTGGAATGTCGAGAAACACGCCGTGAACCAACTGGAAATTGGACCATGGAAATGCACAATATATGATCCTCCCCTTTCCAGAGCACCTGCATTCAGGTTGAAAAAAAAAAAACACCACAGCAGCTGATGCATGACAGTGGGTGATGCTCCCATCCAAGGTCAAAGCTAACCCTAAAATCCGAACACCATGTTTCCCTGGGTATCATCATGAATGCCAAACCTGGCCAGATCATCAAAGGAAGTGTGGGGACAGTGGGTGTCAAGACATGTGAAATTCGGTCACAAATACCCTGCTGGGAACACAGCCAGAGTACTTGTGGTGCAAGTGAGCATGGAGAAGACAGTGATTGAGTGTGTGTGGACTGGTCTATATCAAGCAGGGGCAATGTGGATGCGGTGTAAAGAAGGCATACTGACAAAGTTTTGGCTTGTTTGTTGACTTCCTCCTTCACTTTGCTGAGTCATGTCACTGGCAACCATGTCTACAGTGAATAGTGTGTGCTAACAAGATGGAGCTGCATTGATGCTAACCGACAGACAAGGATACTTACTGCTCATCCAAGAAATCAACGATGGTAGATGGACAATTGCAGTGACATTCTCAGCAAATGGTGAGTATCTCCTGAGTGGCAGACATGGGGGGTTCAAGTGTGGTGAGTGGAAGATGGTAAACAAATGACAGCAATGGCAGCGGGACATGTCTGGTGTCTTGCTGTGTCGAAGGATGGCAGATGGATTGTAGTGGGGACATCCTGGGGCAAGTTGATCATATGGGACGCAAAGACATACAAACAAGTCTTGTCACAAAAGGTCAGTGATTATGTCAACGGAGTCAATAGGGTGTCTCAATGAGTGATAGTGAAAAGAAAAGAAGTGCATATATATGTAAGCAGAAAAAACGAGCAAGAAAGCTTCTGAGTTGATGCTGACAAAGTGGCACACCACAGGTGAAGTCTGGTGGCTGGCCAGCCAGCTGCTGGCAGCATGCTGCAGCCTTATTGCCCCCAGCATCAGCCTATACCCATTGCCCCTCCATTGCCCCCATCATCTCCAACCACTGTCTACCCTGGTGCCCCAATGGCTGCAAGCAAGTGCAAGCCTGTCATCCAGTGGGAACGACAGCCTAGTCAGACAGATCATCTCATTGCATGGGGCAACTCCAACCCTAGTGAACACCTCAAGCTTTTTTTGGATTTGAGCCAAGCTGTGTGGGAGGAAGGCTGGTCCAAGGAGACAAATAACCAGTCCAGAAAAGCCATTTATGTTGTGCTTTTGCAAGCCATTTTCCTGCACAATGAATCAATTGAAATTTGCAATATGTGTCAACAAAACCTGTCACAATTGTTCCTGCAATTGAACAACAAATAGCAGGGTAAGTAGCTATAGTTCAGCAAGTAGAAACCTGATTTGGTTGTCTTGTAGGCTCCAGAAAAAAATATCGCAGTGAGTTAGTGGTGCTTATAGGGACTGGAGCAGGGTGAACATATGAAGACCTGCTTGAAAATGACTTGGCACAAAATCTCATTGGTATGTTGGTAAGTACTCATGAATATTCTACTTACAGCGCTTTTTTAGGAGCAGTCAAGAAGTGATTCCCTTGGTTCAATGACCTTCATAGATGGTGGAAAAACACCCAGTGTACAACCTCATGTATGGTAATGCTAATCCTACCCAGGATTTCGGTGGCGAGGCAGCTGCACTCTTCAAGATCCCATACCACTTCCAGGTGTCATCAGCTGCTGGGCTGGCAGGGCTAAGTAATTTTGTTCCCTCTTCTATCCCTGCTTTTTTTTCACCTCACCTTACAGTTTCTGCCCCAGCTTCGTTATATGGGGCATCTTCATCTTTTCACCACCCCTCGTTGGATCCCTCCTCCCCCCACTTATCATCTGACACCTTGTCTCTTCATCCCCCTTTGTCAGGTCTCTCCAAGTCCCCCCATGGTGCCTCATCTCTTCACTCTCCTTTGTCAGGTCTCTCCAAGTCTCCCCATAGTGCCTTGTTCCTTTGCCCCTCTTTGTCTGGTCCTTCTGAGTCCTCCCATGGTGCCTTATCTCTTCACCCCCCTTTGTCGGGTCTTTTCCTTCCCCTCTCTTCATCTGGTGCCTTACCTCTTCTCCCCTCCTTGTTGGATCCTTCCTTGTCCTTGTCTGGTGCCTTATCTCTTCCCTCCTCCTCACTGGATCCCTTCTTGTCCTTGTCTGGTGTCTTACCTCTTTCCCCCTCCTCATTGAATCCCTCCTTGTCCTCGTCTGGTATCTTACCTCTTCCCCCCTTTTTGTTGGATCCCTTCTTTTCCTCGTCTGGTGCCTTACTCCTTTTCCTTGTCTGGTGTTTTACCTCTTCCCCCCTCCTTGTTGGATCCCTCCTTATCCTCATCTAGTGCCTCAGGTCCCTCCTCGTCCCTCCTCCCCCTCCTATCTCCCCCCTCCTTGTCTGGTGCTCCCTTGTCCCTTCCAGGCCTTCCCTCCTTGTCTGGTGCTTCCTTATCCCTTCCCCCCTCATCTTTCCCCCCCACTATATCTGATGAGGAGAAAGAATGAGATAATTCAGCTATCACCTTCAGTTTTGACTGCTTTTTCTTGCTCAACAACAACAACAACAACAGCAATGGCAATGACCTTTTCCAGAATTTAAACCAATCATATCCCAAATCGTCCTTGTCCTCATCCTCCACTCATAATAAACATGTTATCTCACTGAATGACAATCCACATCAACTCCATCGACCATAACCTCCCATTGCCCTGCACCACCATCCCAGGCCAGCACCTCAAATGTTTTTACAACCCACTACTATTACAACCACTGAGGAGTCATTGGATTCCAACATGACTGCATCACACCTTCTCATGAACCTCAACCTCCAGGCCACTGCAAAGCAGAACTCATCCCTGCCAACCCTCTCCTCCTCCCTGTTTACAGACCCTGAAGAGAAGGGTTACTTATCCTCGGCAACCTTGGCACCTCCCACTGGCAGTACTTCCATCTCTTTACACAAATGTGGCTGTGAGACTGGGGCAGATAAAATTTCCAATGATTTCACGAATGCATTACATACAATTTTCAAGCAGATGTGGGTTGCACAGGAGGAGAAGAAGGTTGATAAACATGCTCAATATGAGTTGAATTTATAGCATGCAAAACACAAGGTTCATCAGCACGATAATCGACATGAGCATAAGCTGCAGCTGCAGCAGGAGCTCCATGAGCATGAAAAGAACATGAAGGACAAAGACCTTGCTAACCTGCAGCTGCAGCTGCAAATTGAGCAGCTCAAGAATGCAAGGGTAGCAATGGAAAAAGGTATTTCAGGTGGTGAGACACAAGACTCTACATAATTGTCAATACTTTCATGTTCTGACCTACTACTCATGCAGTGTATAACAATGTCCTGATCATTGTATTATAGTTACTGTATATCCTTGCCTATATACTCAGCCTGTATCTGCAAGTTGTTCATATCCCTGTCAATCATGATTCATATGACCCCTCATTTTGTATCTAGTTTGCAAGATGATTTAACAACTGAGCTTTAAGTTGTTCATGAAATATTTGCCCATCAGATCCAATCCAATCCTCTTGTCCTTGTCCATCCCCATCTCCATCCCCATCCTTATCCTTATCCTCATCCCCATCCCTATCCCCATTTCCCCCATCCTGCCCCTGCCCATTTCCATTCCCATATCTATCAGCAGATAAAGCTATCCCCATATCTTCTTCAATCTCAATAATCATATTGTGAAAAACCAAACATGTTGAAATCCAGGACTTGACATATCTCTATCACTGTTCAGATTGGATCTGAACTCAAATCTCACACAGAGATTGAAATCAGCCCTTGATTGAGCCATACATGTGCTCAGACTGCACCCAAATCTATAACATATGGAACTTGAACAAATTTAAATCTGATTAGTTACTAACCTTTGATAGGTTGTAATTGAATCTCTTTTGATCCTTAGTCAAATTTCAGGTGTCTTGGCAATGTCTGCAAGCTGAAAAGCAGAGGAGTCATGTAGGCTTCCAGGCACTCCAATGACATAATCCACAATCTGCAGGTTATGGGGAAATATAACCAACTGAAAATAATGTCAAATTATTGAATGAAATATAATTTTTAAATACCTGATTGGAAACAGAATAATTTGATTTGTGATCATAAAACCCTTCTCCATGCCAGCCAGGCTTTTGATAGAGATTGAAAGGAGTTCCATCCACAGTCAAAAATCCCCCCCTCCGTGCAGAACATGTTTTCTCCTCAACAAATGCCTGTGCTTCTTTTTTGTCCTCCTCATCTCATGGATTAGTGAGATTAAAATGAATAAAATCATGATGGAGGGTTAGGATAGCTGTCATAACTCATTTATAGCAGTTATGAATGGTGCCAACAGAAACACCAGCCCATTCTGCCATGTCCTGTGAAGTAGCAGCATTTCCATAGTGGCCTGCAGCATTGAGGAAAATAGCAAGCTGGATAGAAACAGGAAGCTGGAGTGAACTAGGATTACTTCCAAAAGCCTCATGGTTTTGAATCTTGTTTAGGATTTCAATGAAGACCTCATAAGATATGCATAGCTTGTATCAGAAGAGATGGGGATGATCAAGCTTCCATTCATCAAAAAGCTGAATCTGGGGATGATGAGCAGGAGGAGGGAGTTTGTTGAGAATATGGGCCTTCTTCACTTCATCCTCAAGGACTGTGGTAAGTGAATGAAAGTCCATGAGGTGACCTAGATCTTCTAAATCTCCACATAGAGATCCATGTGAGTCAGAGATATAGGTATCCGACAATGAGTGGAATTCAGGTTCAGCAGATCCAGAGATAGTGGAGGTAAAGGTGGAGGTGGAGTGGGACTTGGCACTGGCAGAGGATAATGATGATGACATTTCCACATCAGAGGACATGTCATCTGGGTGTGGGGAATGTATAGATTCTGACTGAGAGTCAGTATCATCATCAAATACACATTCTCCAGGTCAGCAGTCTTGGGATGGTCAGTTCCTGATACCATGGGGTCCTCGTGCATTGCCCTGTCGCAACATGGGATGTTCATTGCATACTTGACAAATCATACCATCACATTTTGGGATACGTTGACACACACCCAGCTGTGGGTCATCCAACATGCTCAAGCCATATGTTCAATCACACTCTCACCAGACTCCCAGTTTCTCACAATTGGTGGAGAGGACGGCAAAATCACCATAAACTGTAAGCATCATGTACTGTCAGACTATGGCATATCTGAATACCTTGACTTCTAATTCACCTTGCTTTGATCACATTTCCTCCAGGAATCAATCCCATTGTCTCGTCTACACCCCACATTCCATGAACCAGAAATTCATATCCATGACGCTGCACTCAATTCATGGAACAACCATCAGCTCACGGATGTGGATGCATTATTGACCTCAACAATTACTGATTCTCAACATCCAACCCATCATGTACTCGCTAGTTGGGCTCTTGTGAAAGCTCGTTTGGAACAGTGGAATGCAGCGATTGATGATGCCAAAATGGTTTTCCCTGTTCTGCTCCCCCATACACTGATACCAATTCACACCAAGTCCATCAAAATACAGCCCTCCATCATTGGCTACATTGCAAAGAGTGTAGTGCTTGTCAGAAAGAAGGAGAAACATGCAGGATATTGGGCATGCAATGTCACGTTTGGGCACTTCCATTCAACTCACATAACCTTTCTCCTTCTCATCAAGGTGTGTATCCCACACACTTAACAGCCTGGGTTCCCCCTCAGCTGCTCATATTCCCTAGGCAATCATTGTGTTTATGGCTGGCAAGCACAACAATGCAATATCCTGCTTGGATGACCTCATTGCCATGCTTCCCTTGGACTTAATATGCCATGTAGTACAGGTGTGTGCATGATGTTGTAAAGTAATAAAAAAGTGTGTGGGTGCGAGGGGAGAGTCATCCCAAGGGGTTTGTCGTCAGGTTGTCAGTATGAAGGGTTTGCTGGACTGACCACAGCACGTTGCTGACAAATATTACTAAAAAGGGAAAAAAGTGTGTGACAAAGATGAGGCGGATAGAAAAACCCAGTCAAGGACGAGGACCGGATACGAAATAAATGGCCTAGGGTGAGGGCCAGAATGGATATGAATGACCTAGGACGAGGGCCAGATATGATACAAATGAAAATGATAGGTGAGACTTGAGTGAGTGATCAACATGGGGGGAGAAAAACTGCATTTCAAGTCGAAATACAAGGTTTTTATAGTCCAAGGAATGCCTTAGACTCCTCTAAACTAACTAAAACACTAAATAGAAGTGTTTGAAAGCAAAGGAATAAATGCTGGACTTGTTGCTAAGTAAATGGTACCTTAATATAACTAAAAACAGATAGTCCGGATTGAAAGTGAAGCAGTCCGAGTCGGATTGAGGCTGTCCGGGTAAGCGAACTTGATGGACTTGAGGCAAATAGGGCTGCCAGCAGTCCGGATAGGGTAGGATACAAACCCAAGGACTTTACAGTCCTTACAATGTGCTAACACATAGTAACATCACCACTGACATGTCCAGCAGGCATACATGTACTTTCTTGTTGGAAACTCATGCATGGAAGATGGCAACTACAAAGGTGTGATGCAATTGTTCAAGCATGCACACACCCAGATGTGGCACCACAGAGGTGGACCACTTCTGGTGATCTCATTGGTAAGCTTCAATCCAATTATCTCACAATGTGTGGAAAATGGTCATCATCTTCAACAGATATCTGGTTGAAAGTTTGATGATCTCAATATCACAATTTGACAATGTCTTTGTGATGCCCTATATGCAGCAGGTAGCATGAAAGAGGGAGGCGAAGCTCTTCTCAATATGATAAATACTCTCCATGAAGAGGTTTATGTTATGGTTTTGGTACACCCCCGGTCTTTTTCCTCTCCTACCAAACCACCATACCACCCGTCCTGGACCATCCATCACGGCGCACTCTCGCGCTCGTTTACGCTTGACGTGACGCATCTTGCAACAGCGTGGCTTTGCCTCCTCCTGCACAAAACCCCACGTGCAGCACCTTCTGACACAGCCGCCCTCCTGTGTCCTGATCCGGGATCTTACCTGGATCCTCCCTGGAATATCCCTTTGGGATCTTTCCATGCCCTCCCTCCTTTAGGGCCGCCTCACACCCTATCCCAATGTTCCTGGACACAGTCGTCCCCCTGTGACCTCCCTGATCCTTGCACCACCAGTGCTTTCCTGGATCTTCCCTGCACTGCCCTACAGTGCCCTCGCCAGATCTTTCCCTGCACTGCCTTACACAGTGCCCTCGCTGGATCCCCCCCTGCACTGCCCTACAGTGCCCCTCCTCGCACAGCCGCCCTCCTGTGCTCCCCTCGGCGATCCCCGCCCTCGGTTGAGGCCAGATCTCTCCTCAACATCGCCACCCACCTTGTGTTGTGCCCCGAGCTCACTTTCTTCATGTGACCACTCACGTGCCATCATAATGCGACACACCACGCTTATTCCCACGACGCGTCTTTACACTCATGAACTTCCCACGCAGGACCCCTCCTGCCTAATCGGGCGATAACCTCGCCACACTGCTCCTGGGTTTCCTTTTGCAGATACGGACTCTTACCATACTAGGTTAGACTGCGCACGGACCACCATTACCTAATTGGGATATACCTGCCCTAAAGCCCTTACGGCCGGGGTATATAAGTTCGAGCTCCTCTCGAACCCCTCTTTCTCTCTAACCTTGATCTGACACCTAAAGTGTACACCTTACGGTTACTCTTGTGGTATTCATCATCCGTTCCCTGCAACATTCCCTTGCTTGATCTCTACCTCACCCTCCCCTCTTTCCTCCTTCGTTGAAGGACTCCGTTGTCGACACCTGAGAGCTTCCCTCTCAGGCCCTCAAGGTCGAGTAACTTCGTTACTCCCTTGCCAACAGCTCGTCGCCATTGGCTTGTCTCTCGGTTCTCCACCCCAGCCAGGAGAACCCGCCCACCCCGACGTTGACCTTGCTACCCTACGTCCTCATCCTGGTCAAGGTCATTGGACCTTCTACATCTAGGACTCTCAGTCGTTGTCTGTCTTGGGATACTACTCGTAGTCTCCCTTGCCATTTGTCTCCAGGCTCACGTCAAGCCTGAAGGTATCCTACGTTGTTAGGACCAACAAGAGTTAGGCTCAAGGCGGCCTTACACTTCGTGTCTACTTGTACGCCTACCGGGTGGTAGTTGTAACAGTTTATATAAGCAGAGCCATCACTAAGTGGGTTTCCAGTGAGTTTATGCTCCACCAGTTTGGTTGCCATGCATTTGATAATTCTCCGTAGATTTCACCCAGCAATGCCTCTCCACTCCCACGAGCAACAGTGATGCAGCCTCAATGGCAGTCCCATACAAAGAATCAACAATCCTTCATCTGAACCTCAATTTGACAACCCCCACACTGCTCTTGAGAGAGTGGGCAAAATCAACATTGTCAAGTGGTGAGTGGAAGGATGCCTTGGTTGCCACTGCTGGTGTGAGTATCTCCTTTTGTATTGATATCTCTTGCAAGCCTGACACTCCTGGTTTGGAGTTTATGGTTCCAAAGTTCTTGATTTATCAGGCTATTTGTGAACATCTTGAAATCACCAACCTTGTGATGGACACAATTGAGTGTTTCCACTGAATGAACAGTGAGTTGGCAGGAGAGTCAATCATACATGGTGAGCAGGCGAAATGGATTATAGGTGAGAAGTCTCAGGTCCTGTGTAGATGTTATCGTTCATGACCATTGCATGTAAGACTTCAAACATTGTTGCTCAGTGAAGCTAGAGGACCTTGGGGATACTACAATGAGAGCTGAACAACATGATGATGCCATCCTCCAGTATTCAATTGTACTGTCCCTCAATCCGGCTGCACCACAAGGTCTCTTCAAGTGAAGCAAGGCATACTTGGCCAGGGGTCTGTGGGCAGATGCATTAAGTGACATAAACAAGGTGTGTCCCATTTGTCTCAAGCAAGTTAGTTTTGTTGATGACGTTGATATCAGGTGATCATGCTCAATCCATCATCTCCATGGGGTTATGAGAGGAAGCATGCAGCTTTAAATCAAGCAGGAGACTATGAAAATGCAATAGACACATTCAAGACAATGCTCTCGAGGATGTCACAGTCACCTGATCTAGACATTCATAGTGAGGGCAACCACCTTGTGTTCATGTTTATTCACTAATCTTTGTATCCCAGGGCATCATCACCTGTATGTAAATCCAAATGAGACGAAAGTGACAATCTGCAGTGCTGTTCAGGATGCCATTTGTGATTTGCCACGTGTTCTCATTAACACCATCTCTAGCCGCCTTCTTGACAAATTGGAACGGGCTGCTGCATTTGAATCACTCCCAGTCTTCAATGAGTTGGTGTCCTCCATGACAACTCAAATCAACCATACCCACATTGAGTGTGTTGTTATGCAGTACTATCATTATGCCATGTTTTCACACAAGTGGGAAGATAATGAACTCCTGTTTGACCAAGTCATACACATTGTGGTTTACAATCTCAAAGGATCTCCCACTCATGAGAAGCTGCAAATGTTTTGCAGTATCATCCGGGATGCTGGGTTGCATTGGGTATGGAGTGATACTTGCTGTATCAACAAAGCAGATTACTTTGTGCTCCAAGAAACCTTGGTTGCCATGTTCAGGTGATATCAGGGTTCCGCCATGACAATTGTCCTCCTTCATGGTGTTCGGTCTCCATTGCAGCATGGTGATCTTATTTAGAGCATTTGGAACACTCATACCTGGACATTCCAAGAATATCATGCCTCCAAGGTAGTCCTGTTCTACAATGATGACTGGATGCTGTATATGAATCTCAATATTCCCAACCACAAGGAGTTACCCATGATTATCTTGGAGATGGAGGAAGCAACTGGTGTCTTGGCACGAACCTTGATATCACTCCAACCAGGCTCAGATGACATACAGGAAAAGTTGTGTCTAGCTTTGCAAAAACAGACAACTCTTGCCGAGGATGCACCATACTTGTTACTTGGAATATTTTCTATCTCCTTACCAATCATATATGGTGAAGGGGATCAGGCACTCAGGCGACTCTTGGCACAGTTACTTGCAAGCTCAGGAGACATGAGCATCCTTGCATGGACAGGGAGGTTGGGCAACTTCAACAGCTGTCTCCCTGCCAATATTGCTGTGTTCAGCCAGTTCCCAACCACACACATCCCATGGGCCATTGAATGTGCTAAAATGAATGTGATCACTATCAAACTGCATGTTTCACTCAATCCCACATTGATCATGAGGTTGTATGACTGCATCAATGAACTCCCTGTACCCTTGTTTGCAGGTCAACAGATGAAGCTTCCATGCATCAATTTCAAACTTGGGTCTCTGTTGGCTTCTTGGAGCAGGTCGGAATATGTTTTCCATGCACAGACAGCTGCACTTGGGATCATGGAGATCAGGACTAAAGAGGATCTCTCTCAACTGGATTCTCTATATCTCATTCACCCTTGGATTGACTTTCTCCTAGACAAGTGTAGCAGAGATGATACCTGAAGAGAACGCAGATGAACAGTCTTCTCTGATTGGCGAGTTGTCATTGTTCACTGGCCTTTTGAATATCACATCAGCATTCCTGCAAACATGAGTGGCATGGCTTGTTTCCCACCTCAGGTGGCCATTCAGTGGACTACCCTTCACAACCCCTTCAGATGTAGCATTTCTCTGCCCCCCTTAGTCTGTATCACAAATGGACAAGCAGATACAAGCCCTCTGACTCTTGGCTCGACTGAGACAACCGTTCGGTGCACTGTTGCTCATACTGAACCTGGGAAATGTGGCAGCATACAGGAGGGTTGCTGCAGAAAGTCTGATCACTGTCCAGGTAGAGGAGATCACGCCGACAATATTGAATAAGCTGGTAGACAGTGTATGCATACAGGATGTACTTTAATGGCATTTTATCGATTACATGAGATCATACCACTTTCAGACTTTCTAGTCACTCCTTTGGTGAACAGGAACTCACCATGTCACTGTGGATCGTAAGATGTCAATCTATCTCGATGTCAGGGCAGAGTGAAAGCCTGGAGGAGGATAAGCATGTGAGAGGAATGGGGGAAAACATGGGACACAATGCAAATGAATCTGGGCTACCATCCAGGAGACTTGTTGGGAGAATCCTTGGATCACCACCCAGTGTGAGGGTGGTGAACTGGAGGGTCTGCAACTTGAACTGCATGCAGGTAATGGTGATCATGTTGGAACTTTTCTGCCACTGTGAGAAGTCATTACTGTTATGACTGGTAGTCATACAAGTAGACACGAAGCGTAGAGCCACCTTGAGCCTAACTCTTGTTGGGTCCTAACAGTGTAGGATACCTTCAGGCTTAACGAGAGCCTGGCAATGAGCAATGAGGGATACTATAAGGAGTATCCTGAGGAAGACGACAACCAAGAGTCCTAGATGAAGAAGGTTGGATGACCTTGACTGGGGTGAGGATCTTGGGTAATGAGGTCGACATCGAACAGGTCTGGTTCTCTGAACAGGGGTAGAGAACCAACAAACAAGCCAACGGCGATGAGCTGTTGGTGAGAGAGCAACGATGGAGTTGCTCGACCTTGAGGACTCTAGAGGAGAGCTCTAGAGTATTGACAGCGATGGAGTCCTTCAACGAAGGAGGAAAGAGGGGAGGGTGAGGTAAAGGTCAAGCAAGGGAATGTTGCAGGGAATGGATGATGAATACCACAAGAGTAACTGTAAGGTGTACACTTTAGCTGTTACGGTTTTGGTACACCCCCGGTCTTTTTCCTTCTCTTCATCCTCGACCGCATACCAACACTCGCCATCCGTCACGACTACCCGCCTTGGCGCATTCTCGCACTCATTTACGCTCGATGTACTTGTCCTGCGACAGCCCGAGCTTCGCCTCCTCCTACACTCCTCCTCGCGTAGCTTCCTCGACACAGCCGCCCTCCTGTGTCCCATCCTGGATCTTCCCCGGATCCTCCCCGGAATATCCCTCCGGGACTTCCCACCCTCTCCTCCCTTTAGGGCCGACCTTGCCCTTCGACCTTTCCCGCACTGCTCTCCTACAGTGCCTTCGTCGGCTCCCCCCGGCACTGCCCTCTTCTGTGCCCCTTCTTAGCATAGCCGCCCTCCTGTGCTCTCCTCGGCGATCTCCCTTCTCAACTGAGGCCAGATCTCTCCTCAGCATTGCCACCCGACCTTGTGTCGCGCCACGACCTCACTTCGTCTTGTGACCACTCACGTGCCATCACAACGCGTCGCGCCACGCTGATTCCCACGACGCGTCTTTATGCTCGTAAACTTCCCACGCAGGACCCCTCCTGCCTAATCGGGCGATACCTCGCCACACTGCTCCCGGGTTTCCTATTGCGGATACGGACTCTTACTATATTAGGTTAGACTGCGCACGGACCACCCTTACCTATTAGGGATATACCTGCCCTAAAGCCCTTACGGCCGGGGTATAAAAGTTCGAGCTCCTCTCGAACTCTCCTTTCTCTCTAACCTTGATCTGACACCTAAAGTGTACACCTTACGGTTACTCTTGTGGTATTCATCATCCATTCCCTGCAACATTCCCTTGCTTGATCTCTACCTCGCCCTCCCCTCTTTCCTCCTTCGTTGAAGGACTCCGCTGGCAACACCTTAGAGTCTCTCTCTCTAAGGTCTTCAAGGTTGAGCAACTCCGTTGCTCTCTTACCAACGGCTCGTCGCCGTTGGATAGTCTCTAGGTTCTCCACTCCCGTTAGGAGAACCCGTCCTCATCGACGACGACCTCGCTACCCGTCGACCTCTTCTTGTCGAAGGTCCCACGACCTTCTTCTACTAGGGCTCTCGGTCGTCATTATCCTCGGGATACTCTCCCTAGTATCCCTTGTTGTCTGTTCCAGGCTCCGTCAGCCTGAAGGAATCCTCGCCGTTAGGACCAACAAGAGTTAGGCTCAAGGCGGCCTTACACTTCGTGTCTACTTGTACGCCTACCGGGTGGTAGTCGTAACATTAGCTGTCAGATCAAGGTTAAAGAGAGAGAGGTGTTTGAGAGGAGCTCAAACTTATATACCCTGGCTGTAAGGGCTTTAGGGCAGGTATATCCCAATCTGGTAATGGTGGTCCGTGTGCAGTCTAACCTAAATAAGGTAATAGTCCATATCCATAATAGGAAACCCGGAGTCTGTGTGGTGAGGTATCATCCAAAAAGGCAGGAAGAGTCTGCCATGGGAAGTTCACAAGTGAAGGGACGCGTTGTGGGAATCAGTGTGGCGCGACATGTAGTGATGGCACGTGAGTGGTCACAAGAGCAACACGAGGTGAAGGTGATGTTGAGGAGAGATCTGGCCTCAACTGAGATGGGGATTGCTGAAGAGAGCATAGGAGGGCAGCTGTGCGAGGGGGCACAGGAGGGGCAGTGCCAGGGAGATCTGGGGGCACAGCAGGAAGGCTGTTCAAGGATCTGAGGGAGTAGGGCACACAGGAGGGGTGGTGCTGGGGAGATCTGGGGGCACAGCAGGAAGGCTGTCGAGGATCCGAGGGAGTAGGGCATCAAGGGTGGCCCTAAAGAGGATGAAGGGTTGGAAGATCCTGAGGGGATATTCCAGGGTGGATCCAGGAAAGATCCAGGATTGGGACACAGGAGGGCGGCTGTGTCAGGAGGCACTGAGAGAGGGCAGTGCAAAAGAGGGCGATGCTGGGCTGTTGCAAGATGCATTGTATGGAGCGTAAATGAGCACAGAATGCACCAGGGGATGGATGGTCCAGCGACAGGAGTGGTCACAGGGGGCACAGGGTTGAGGGAGAAGGAAAAAGACTGGGGGTGCACCAAAACTGTAACAATTACCATGCATGATAATTAGTGCCTGTCGCACGTGACCTATTAATACATGTTAATGGGACAAGATCTTCATGCACATGACATAAACAAGTGAGTTGCGTCATTATCATGCAGCTGCTTACCTCATCTGAGTCATCCCTGTTGCTAAACCAGCACATGACATTTTAAGAGGCTGTAATCGATTATAATACATGCCCATCCATCAACAGCATTCTAAGGCATGATCATGGCTGGGACAACATGCCCAGAGCTTTTCAGAGCAACTCATTTCATTGGATTGTTCCACTTGTCATTCAAATCAATTCAGGGTTTTAAAGAGTCAAATCTCCATTTTATTGGTTCATAGCCTTAGTGACAAATAACGAAGCACTGGTAACTACAATAGTGCCATCGCCTGGAGCTGATAGCCACAATGCGGGAGATAGCATAGCAACTGTTGAAGTAGTCATTAGCAAACATATCATATGTTAATTACCAGTCATGATGCAACATACCTCAATTCCAGCACAGGTGGAATAACAGAGAACAGCAAGCAGATAAGGGCAGTAGACAGCAAGGATGGGGAGTGGGTCATAGGTAACTGTACCAAGGGAGTTTAGGGTCAGTGTGAAGTGGTATGATTCTACATGGACCACATACCGGTTGGTGTCAATGTGAACTGGATATTGAAACATTTGCCCATGATACCTTGGAGATTATAACCAATGCTGGGGCCAATGGATCTGAAGAATAGGCAAAAAGGACAGGGGGGCACATGGGGGCAGCAGGGACAAAGGGCAAGTATAGGTGCCAGCAAGGATGAGAATTCAGAGCAGGTATGGGCAAAAAGGATGAGGGGCAAGAACAGGCAAAATAGAGTGCAGGTGTAGGCAAAAAGAACAAGGGGTAGATATAGGCAGTAAAGGCAGGGGCAGGCAGGCAGCAAGGACGAGGTGCAAGTGTAGGCAGCAAGGATGAGAGGTAGGTAGCAGCAAGGACAAGAGGTAGGTAGCAGCAAGGACAAAGAGGGCAGGTATAGTCTGAATCTGTATTGGCAAGGATGAGATGCAGGTTCAGGACATTACATGTATGGGCACATTGTCTGAATCTGAATCGGGTAGTGCTGCAGGTCTAGGGTCCATTTAAGACAGGAGGTGCACCAGACCAGATTGCCATTGAGAGTAAGAGCATGACAACATGGTGGCACATTGAGCACATTGAGATCTGCAATGACTGTAACACCAGTGATGAGCATCAGAGGTGGAGTCATAATGGACATCATTGATGTCAGATGAGTTTAATGCAAAAGTGGCATGCAGGTATGAAAGAGAAGAGCAAGAAGGGCATTGACTGGACTTAAAATGATGGGGTTTGAATTTCTATAATCATGTAATTATAATTATGTTGTGTTGATGTTCATAATAATGATGATAACAATAATAATAAATGACAACTAGAGGCAAGACTCTGAGAGGAGGATTCACAACTTGATGTGAGCTCAGCAATTATAATATTACATATGTAGGTTTACTGCTATAATGGAGAGGTGTTAACTATGAGGGGATGTGTACTTGGAAAGATGCTTGGTTGAATGGATCCACTTGTCATCTGGAGGGAGTCCTGGGGATGCATTGGGGCAATTGGCACAACATGAGTATGCAGTATATCCAATGCAAGATGAAGCAGGGTAACGTACATTGCTGACAACACTCATATCAGAATGGAGAGATGTTGGCCATGAGGGGATGTGTGCTTGGGAAGATGCTTGGTCGAATGGATCTGCTAGTCATCTGGAGGGAGTCCTGGGGATGCATAGGAGCTATTGGCACAACATGAGTATGTAGTATGCCTAATGCGAGATGAAGCAGGGGAACATACATCACCTCAGACAGTACTCCATGTTGCCCACCCAGCACACACTGACATGCTTCAGACCAGCCACTGTGTGGAGATGATGATATCCTCATTTCTAGGGTGCATCTGGATTGCAATGGGCCTGCCTGAGAAAAGACCCTTGATGAAGGGATTGATTGATCCAGTCCCATCTGACTGTGCCGTCTGAATCTGCAGTACTGATGCTGGAGCCACAAAAAACTGGAATGAGGTCAGGGTTGAGAGAATCAAGATTGTGGTCAAGGAGGTCCTCAAGGGAATGAGCCACAGGGCCATTGAAGTGTTTGACAGTGAAAGTTGGGAAACCCAAGTGATTACACCAATCCAAACCTTGAAGGATAAGTGGTTACCCCAGCATTTGCTGAATGCCTCCACCATTATGTGGTCCATCCTCTTGTGTGATCGGAGGCCCCCAGACATGGCATTGTTGAAATATGGCACTAAGGGAACAAAGTGAGAGATACCCTCCATGTGGTATTCATCAACATGGGACTCGAAGATACATATTTGAATGAAATTCTGCAGTTGTTTGTTGGTGAAGTTGATCCAAAATTGATCCAAACAATTACCAGCTTGTCATGTTTCATGGGCTGGAAAGATCAAAGAGACCAGTGAAGATGTTGTAGTTGTCACAGCAGAGAGTTGGTTGATGTATTCATTCAGCCAGGCAAAGAGGAGAGAATACAGGGTCTTGGCAAGGTCATCATGGTTGTCAGAGGCACTATGAGTCATTGGGTCAAGGAAGACAGTGCAAAGCTCCTTCTTGACAAGCTTGGTCTTGTAAGCAAGTGTGCTCTCAAGCACCAAAGATTGTACATGAAGGAACTTGGCAACAATAGCGAGGACTCATCTGCATTATGAATGACAGTTGTATCCATGTCTAAATCACGGCCACAATTAATAGTGAACTCAAGATTACCCACCCAGGTGAAAAATGGTGGTGACGAGCAGGCATGTTTGGGCAATGTGTCACTTGGACAGGCTGGCTTGTCATGTTTTGTAGGCAGGGAAGATCAGAGAGGCCGATGGGTGTGCAGATTCAAAGAGGAGTCCAGTCTAAGGGCATCAAATACAAGAAACTGCCATGGGAATGGCTTATAATACTGTCATATGTGCCTGCATGATCTGATAATGATCAATAGGTCATCTGATTGGAATCTGACACAGAATTTATATGATTCTGAGTCAAATTCAGGCAATTATACTGATTCTCTGTCAATGCTATATTATCACAGTATCATACCAATAATACTAGTTGTCGGGGGTCTGAACTCTTATTTTCAGCTGTGATTTGTTGCAGACAGAACAAAATCAAAAGATTCATTATATGAAATTAGAGGAGTCCAAGTCAGGAAATATCTCACTTCTGGGTTCTAGTGCAGGCATGTGTAATGTGCTTTTGGACTGAAGGTGGACCAGAATTGGTGGGCAGTACAGATGATTCAGGAAGTTGAGTGGGGACAGGGGCATGGTGACGAGAAGACACCTTGCAAGTTGATGATGCCTGAGTGCTCTGAGTTCCGCTTATACTCATCTGCCCAACTTTCACCTGCAGCCATGAAACCGCTGACATAGTTGCTCCAGGTTAGTTGTGAATTGATACCATGGCACCAGAAGTTGCTACTGGGGATTCAGGAGAGTCATTGGCAGGGCAGGAAATCTGATTTGGAGGTGAGTGAGGGAGTTTAGGTGGCACAAAATGAGGTCCAGGAGAATGGGACAGTGAGTGATGAGGAGATCTGGGTGGGGACAATCCAGGAGCTAAGTCATCATTGATATTACCGAAGTCAATGTTGGAGTGTGTGCTTGTGCTAGTGGGATCTTGTACAGGTAATCTATTAGTATTGTTGTCCAGGTCGTCAAGAAATTTGTCTTCCCAAGTATGCAGAGGAGTGGAAGGTATTGTCAACTCAGAGGACTTCTTATGGATCTTGGTACCAAAGACTTCTACATTGAAAAAGTTCATTATCCCAATTGCCTAAGTGGAGCATTTATGAAGGTACTCAAGGTAGAAGTCATAATCTCCTTCATAAGGAATCTTAGTTTCATTGTTCACAGCTTGGAGTTCTGGATCCAGCATCAACAAGTAATGAGCCTGAGCTTTGATGTCAATCCATATTAGAGAGTGGACAATTTATAATGATTCACAAATATGGCTGCTCCTGCTACAAGGCCCTCCATGACACTATGGATGCCATAGATCTGGCCCCTTGCTTTCGGTCTGCATCACACCTTCTCCCCGGTGAGAGCAGTCCTACTGGAGATAAGTAGACAAATGATCTGAAAGAAAAGTGAAATTAGTATGGTTAGAGTGAGAGAATCATGGCTTACATTGACAAGAACAGGGCTCCTAAGAAACCCTTCCAGTGAAATTTGGTCAGGATTCACAAACAGAATAGGAGAGAGGTGGTGGTAACAGCCATCCTTCATTGAGAGATGCCTCATTTTTGGATCATCACACTTGTGTGCTGGGGAAGTAAAAATTGTCACATCCAAAATCTTCAATGGGGTGAAGACAAGGATCAAAGCTTTCTTGATGGCATGAAGCATGTTGGATCTTTCCTGGCTAAGGATGCTGGTAAACTAGTTTAAAGTTTAATTTGTTAGTATAGGCTGAATTTACAGTGCGCAGGCTCAGCCACATACCACAGAACCAAAAGACTTGTATATATGTATCTCCTTGGTTAAAGCTTCAGGCATGATCATGAACAGTTCAGTGATGATCACACCATGCTTCACCTCAGGTGAAGCTCAGCACACCGCAGTGGTAAGGTCAACACTGGGGTTGGTTGTGATCGGAAAAAGTCCATGGATGACCCATAGGTGGTATAGCATAGAGAACTTCTTGGCTACTTGACTGACAGATTTATTGACCAAGTCTGAGTTGTCTAGCACACCTGTGCACTTCTTCGGAGGTAGGGATGCTGTGAGAGTGAAGAGCTCCTTCTTGACTCTGCATATATCAGCATCCATTTCACTGAGGGCCTGCTGAGCCATTGAAAGTGCCTGCATATGGATTATTGACATGAGTTAGAGCAATGTTATAGAGTCTAAGACAAACCTTCTACAGTGTGGGTATATCTGCATTGGGTGGCGGTTGTTGCATAATGGCCATGATTTGCTCCCGGTCATGTCATTCCTTGTCTTTCTCTTGTTGGAATATACTCAAGATAGGTAGCTTATGTAATGACTACCATATTAGATACTTCGTACTATAGCCTTTTGCTCAGTGACTACACTAAGCAACTACAGGTACAGTTACCCTACTATTAATATACAGTGACTACACTGAGCAACTACAGCTTTATTTCCTACACCTCTTGACTTGATCCATCATCTAGATCAGATCTGTTCAAGTTGATGATTTCCCCATCTTGATCCTGGACCAGCAGCTGGCAATGTGGCATGTTGGCAATCAGAGAGTTGAAAGGGAGGTTCTGAATCAAGAATGAAAAGGAAGGTACTGGTGGTAATAGACAGTGTAGCCTGATGATGTCAGTGATGTCCAAACAATCTGGCAGTGGACCAAAATCCCACCTTCACCATTTTATATTCTTGTCAGTCTCAGGTAATGTTATTAGTGGACCCTGTTGGTGACAATAATAGAATTACATATAATATATCCAGTTGAAATATGATCCGGAATAAGGATGTACTGAAAGCATGGAATTGTATGCAAGTTGTCAGCCAGTAAAACTCAGCTTTGTCAGTGTGCTCGATACAATAGTCTAAACATGTAAGATTTGCCTTTGGTAGCATGACAATGTCCTGGTTTGCACCACAGAAATTACAACAGTGTCACCTGCAGTGCTGGTTCAACAAGGCATTTTCCTGAAACAAAGAAATTGATTACTTTATTGATCTTTCTTGGGATGGAGATTGACATGGCACATGTAGTATTATGGTAGTATGCATCATCAGTTGATTATCAGTGATGTAAATTTACAATGCAATCATAGGGAAGGGCACTCATGTGGACGAACAGGTGAGCAGAAATGATTTGTAGGACTGACACACTGACTGTTTAATAATACCTCAGCTGATCTTGTGAAGCGGCAGTGTTGCCATTCAATAACGGCTGTGCACCAATGGAACTAACGGTCTTATTGGTGAGCTTCCAATGCCAACCTATTATGCTTGGATTAAATGAACTGATTTTTGAGATACATGATGCAGAAGGCAGAATGACTATAATAAGTGATATGGTTCAAACATGAAAACCAGTGGTAAGTCTAACTTGAAGTAAGAGCATTCAAGCAGTAATCTATTTACTTAAAGGACTGGAGTTCATACTAAACCTTCATATGGAGGAACATGTCATTGTCGAGATAGTTGACAACAAAGGCCTCCTCCCTGTTTCCAATGTCAGGGGTGAGGACAATACCACAAATGATAGAGGCTGTGGGAATAAAGATGGAAGAAGACCATGCAGAAGCCTTGATGTGGGTGAGTTTGAGGTCATGATCTAATTGGTGGGTAGGACCAATCCTTGTTGAGTATGGCTGCATGAGTGCAAACTCAAACATGCCATCCAACTCCAGAATGTGGCAAGTGAAGATGAAGATAAGATGGACAAATATAACTTCCATTGCTGTGAGTTGAATGACTACACAATCATATTGCAGTTTCCCAAAGAAGCATGGGTTGCAGTAAAGATAGTCGGTGGTCTCTCGCCAGTCAACAGTTGATGAATAGTTTATTTGAAGGTATTGATGCTTGGTGATCTGGTTTTCACATAGGTCAGCTCAGTTCTGTGGTGCATGTTCCAAAGAAAATGGACAACTTGAATGCAAATCTACATACCTCAAAAGAAGGAGGAATTGTAATATACTTGGTGACATTATATCTCCAAGCATTGACCAATGAGTTGAGGAACTCTGCAAACCTTCTGTGAATTCCACTAAATGTGCTGTCCGTCACACTCTGAGTTTTGAGGGATTGCATGGTTACTGGCATCTTGCATGGTGCACCAAGCCTTGCACACTGAATTGAGTCAGAAGGTTCTGAGTCATGCTCATCAATGTCAGCAAATTCAGAATCTAAGTTTTCATTGTGGATGAGCTTTTGAAATGAAATACACAGCCTGAGCAGCTTTGCAGCAAGCATGTGGTGATTGACTTGTAGAACCTAGATACTGGATTCAGGTCGAGTTAGCCAATCATTAGGGGAAAAAATACCTGGCTGGTGACATCTCTTCCATTTGACCATCATTCATATGCCTCCCTCAGTGTGCCATGCATGCTTTCATTCAGTTGCATGCTGAAATTGTGTGCCATGCCCTTGCAGCAGATGTCCCTTACCACATGTTTCCAGAGGTGGACTTTTGGGAAGCCCTAGTCCACCTTTAAACCCTCAATATCAGATTTCATTGCTAATTCAATATAATCCTGCCGGTATTATCTATTGGTTATAGACTGGAACCCCTATTTAATGAGTTGCTCATATTCAAGGTGTCATTGAACTGAAGTAGCTCTTTCTCAATCATGCAGTGGCTCAAAAAAGTGTCCCAATATTGAGCCATTTTGAAGAGATTGGAAGATTGTAGGAGAGCAAGAATAAATCAGGTAAAGTACTTGCAGGATGGATGAAAGTAATTGCTCTTGGCATTCAGAAACCACTTTGGTCATGTGATTTGGTTGCCATGGAAGTGAGATACAAGCATCTCAAAATGGCATGTCATTGGGACACTTATTTGACCCTGCATTTGACAACCATTATGTTATGTATAACATAGGTATTTGACAGCTATTGATGGTTGCTATGTTACCAGGCTGTGTAATTAGGTAAGTGACATAACTCCAAGCAATATATATACCCTGTGGTCCACTTCAATTGACCTCACCACATCATGAAGTCCACTCCTACCTCTATTAGAGCCAATATCCTTGTTCTTTCTGAATCTGGTCTCTCTGCTAGGCAGATTGCATCCAAGACTGGTCTAGGGAAGTCTACTGTGGCCAGAGTCATCAGGGAGATCCTCCCAGAAAAGGAGAATGTCAAGTTAGGATGTCCTTCCAAGCTTTCTTCTCTTGACAAGAGAAGAATTGTCTCTAGTATTACCACTGGAAAGGCTGACAATGCTGTCCAAGCCACCCATCTCATCAACTCTGCTCTCTCCTCTTCTATCTCCACTCAAACTGTTCACAATGTTCTCAAGGCTGCATCTCTAAAGGCTGGACTTTGCTCTCAAGTACAAGAACTGGACTGTGGAGGACTGGACCAGAGTTATTTGGTCAGATGAGACAAAAATCAACAGGATTGGATCAGATGGAAGGATGTATGTGTGAAAAAAGGGAGGTGAGCCTTTACAGAATAAGGAGATTCAGGGAACAGTGAAGTTTGGAGGAGGTTCCTTGATGGTTTGGGGGTGCATGGGCTGGAATGGAGTGGGGATACTTGCAGAGGTGGAGGAGAGGATGGATGCTGAGCAGTATGTGTCCATTCTAGAGAACAATCTGCTTTCCAGCATGGAGAATTCTGGGATTCCTGAGGAAAGCACTATTTTTCAGCAGGATAATGACCCTAAACACACCTTCAAAAGGGTTCAAAACTGGTTCAAAACTCAAGAGATTAGGCTCCTGGACTGGCCAGCAAGTCACCAG